>APFE030025466.1:0-23903 GCA_000404065.3 Pinus taeda | reverse complement strand
ATAAGTTAATCAACTTAGACATTTTGGCGTTGAAGAGATGCACCAAGAAGCAGAACAGAAAGGACAAGATAGTCAGCACAACACACCACGCAAAAAACACGATCTATCGGGGCTTGGCCTTGACCCTCGAATAGTCGTCAAAACAGGAGAATATTGACTGAGCTTTGCACTTGGCTCTAGTCAATTTCTCAAATTTTTACAGGGCAACTTTCAGAATTTTACTTTTTACAATGGTGCTTTTGCACAATCTGGTAAAAAAAATTTACCCCCCCTCAAAGTAAAATTACTTTGAGTTACAAATATGATGATCCCAGTTAAAAAATAGCTTCTTGAAAACAAATTATCAAACACACCTTATCTCTCCAAGTTACAAATAAAACTCCTTATTACTCCAAAAAAATTCAAAACATCACCCTTATTACTCCAATTACATAAAATGATTATACCACATCTCACCCAATTACAAATTACAAACTATATATTACAAAACCTTATCTCTCCAAATTACAAACTATTAAAAAAACTTTGTAATTCACCTTATTTCTCCTTTACAAAACCTTTATTATGCATTATACTCACATGTTCAATATTGAATACCAATCTTGAATACCAATCTGCAATTCGCAAATGTTGAATACCAATCTTCAATACGCAATATTGAATACCAACAGCGGAATCACCAATCATAAACACCTGCGCGTGATTGCCCCAGTCACCAAAACAAAAACGAAATTACCATAGTGTGCAGAAAATAAGTTAATCTTCAAATCGTTTTTGCCGTCAAACCAAAACGTAATTACCATAGTGCGCAGAAAATAAGTTAATCTTCAAATCGTTTTGCCGTCAAACAAAACAAAACGAAATTACCATCGCCAAAAAAAAATAATTACATAATGTGCGAAATCTGAGGCAGGAGGTTGGACTGCAGTCACTACAATCATTACCGAATTCTCGTCGAGGGATATTCCGCGTGGACAGTAGCCGTCGAACAGGACAGCCAACGGGCCTGAAATTTAGACAATACTCGGGATATGTAACAGTTAACGCCAGTGCAGGCAGAGTGCTTTTCTACTATTTCGCGGAGGCGTTACCACATCCCAGCAAGAGACCGCTGGTTCTCTGGTTTAATGGCAGGCCTGGATGTTCGTCACTCGGATATGGAGCAATGACAGAACTAGGACCTTTTAGGGTAAACCCAGATGGAAAAACGCTTCGCTTCAATCGCTACTCATGGAACCCAGCGGCCAATATCTTGTTTTTGGAGTCCCCAGCGGGCGTTGGGTTCTCTTACTCGAACACGACCTCTGATTATAATAAAAGTGGCGACAGTCGAACTTCGCAGTAGTGTGCACTTTGAAATGGAGATGGCAGCCGAGCGGGTGCGAGATTCAAAGAACTCAAGGTTCAAAGACAGAATTTAGATCAAGCATTTATATAGGCGAATCCGAACAGGCAAACACCATGAACTTGGGAGACTAGCCCTTGGACAATCAGGAGAACAAATCCACACCTTTTAGGTAAAGCGCTTTTCTAATGGCACTGTTTCAAGAAATTTTCGATTGCTGAAAGAGCTAGAACAATCCCAGCGATCCATTTATCCTTTCTGCCCAGCGACTACAATTACTCAAAGCAACCTCTTTCAAACAGAAACTTTAGCGCTGTCCTCCTTTTTTTTTTTTTCAATTTACTCAAACAATTTGAAACAATCATACAAAATTCCAAGATACAGAGGCAAATTTTTTATAATAAAAAATGAATTTTAGATCAATAATAAAAATTATTTGCCTTTTAAACAAAACTGTACAATTTCCATACCAATGATTTGCTGGCCAACTGAATGGAGTTTTCCAGGACTTTGTTGAGCTGAAATCTCCTCAAATCCACTGCAACATTACTGGAGCTCTGATACCACAATAATGGCAGAAGTGTCCTCAGACACATAATTTTATTAATCAGAAAAAAATAATTACATAATTGATTTGCAAGAGCTTACACCCGAACAACCAAACACTCTTGCAATGAGCTATTTATAAGCTCCAGGTCCTAACTACCTCTAACTATGGATCACTTATTAAATAACAAGTGTCCATTTACAATAAATGCTATTCAAACCAACTAGCTAACTAATCTCCTATAATAGAGCCTAAGATACGACACATTTGGAGAGTTATATCTAGTTACAACAATATGCTAATTCTAAAAGTCTCCATTAAATAATTAAACATTCTAGAATAATAATTATTAATTTAATATCTTAAATTAATAATTATTTTATTCTAATTTTATAACCTATGATGAAAATTGTATTTTTGGATTATCTAACAAAAAGTTAATTTTAAATCATAATGTGATTTCCCACATTATTTCATTAAATAACTTTAAAAAATCAACAAAATTATAATTTTGAAAATTATTTGTCCGGCATTGGAATTTTGAACGTTTAAATAGATTCAAAACTTCTCACTTATTTTAAATTTACAATTTGAACGTTTAAATATATTCAAATCTTCTCATTTATTTTAAATTTACAATGCGTTATTGTTAAAATTGTAATTTTAAGTTTACAATAAAAATTTGTTATTGTTAAAATTGTAATTTTAAGTTTATAATAAAAATTTTTGACAGGTTTTGTATCATTTGATTAATTTTTAGATGTTTTTGTATTTTACTTAAAAGGTTTTTTTTATTATTCTTAATTTTAGCCATGTAATTTATTATTTAATTTTTTTCAAGATATTAAATCTATTTATATATTTAAAAATATATTTTAAATAATTAATCTTTCATATATATATAGGTTTATTTTAACTAAATACACTAAATGTTTTTTTGGTAGAATTCCAGAAGACAATTTCTAGAAAAATATAACTTTTTGTTGTTTAAAATGCACTTTTGAATGCATAAATTGATTCCAAGCCTTATAAAATGTCCATGGCACTCAAACTTTGCAGTTTAACAATTTAAACTTATGATTCTTAAAAAGATCTAAGAAATTGACAAAAAGTGTCTAGAAAATGACTATTTCTTTTCACAGCGGATTCACTCAATGAAACTCTGACATACCCTTAATTTAACTACATACTGGAAAATTCGTCTAAAAATCACATTATTTAACCCCCTACCAATATGAACCCAATACCATTTCCCAATTTTAAAAACCCCTACTTTCACTAGATATTGTAGGTATCCATTTTTTCATTTACATTTTTTTCTACCCCTTTATATTTTTTTCATTAACTTTAAGCTCCATTTTTTACATTTGCCAATATAAAAACCCTTTACCCCTATATATCCCTCAATATATTATGTCATTTTTTCCTCAATATATATCCCCCAATATAAACCCACGTGGTATGATATTTCTCCCTCACTGAAACCCCATGTTTCATACATATATTATAATAAAATTAAAGATATATATACTCAAATCACTCCCCGAAAAAAGTTCTAAATTAAAGAAACTAAAAAAGCAAAAAGTTGTTAAGTTTATTCACATTGTGTGAGAGACATTTTTATAATAAATTTCATATTCTAAAAATATTCTAATCTAATTATTATTTATTATTAAATTAAAGGAACTAAAAAAGCAAAAAGTTGTTAAGTTTATTCACATGAGAGACATCTTTATATAAATTTCATATTCTAAAAATATTCTAATCTAATTATTATTAATGAGACCATTGTTAAAATTTTTAATGACTCTTAAATTCTAGGGTATTCCCAAAATCTAGAGTAAGACAAATTTTAGAGTATTCCTAAAATTTAGAGTAAGACATTATCTCAGTGTTGTGATGAAAATAGAGGCAACTCCGTTTGGTTCAGTTAAAAGTCTACGTAAGGGTCCCTCATAGAATGATGACATCTGTGCATGAGATGTACTAGCTTCGAAGTTCCTGGCATAAACACATCAAATGGCACATCATCAAGATGATGTAATCAATGTCAGATTACTCAAAAAGTAAAACACATGGATATGTGTTCCATCCTGATTCAAGTCAAGTATATAGCTGGCATCATCACCATCGATGCTCCCATCATGATTACATTGCATCAAGACTTTTCACAACACTGGGATTCAAAAACCCAAGTTTTCAACCGAAGTGGTCCATCACATCTCCCCAAGATCTTCTTAAGATTCAGTCAAACTACATGCTGGTTACAATGTGAATCAATCACAGTGCTCGATGTAAATCAATTACGGCCTAAAGCTCAGCTCAATAAAGGTTTTGCTGTTGGGAAATATTGTGTGTCCAGCTCGTAATTAAAGAAATCTTTGTGCAGAGATTATCATACAAATATTAAATGTAAAGCATTTGGTCGTCGTTTAGTAATCGTTCTTGTATTATTAGAGATTTAACAACGAATTTATCTTCTCAAGTTATTTAATTAAAATGCGCTGCAAGTCGATTTTATTTTGGTTTTCTCCTTTCTAATGTCTTTGCCACAGCTTTATCTCCTTAATTTGGAGTATTCACTCCCTCACTGTCTCCATTTCCTGTGCAACATGCAACTCGCAAGCAAATGAAATTATGTTAGATATTTCTGATTTCCTTCGATTTTGATCTTGCATACCTTGCTTAAACTGCGAATCAACATGCCAGAACCAAAATGTCATATATATATATATATTCAAAATTTCTCTCATATATAAGATCTAACTTTCTTGATATACATCAGTCTGATCTCAGCTTAAGATTCATGGCATCAGATTTAGGGTTTATATAGGATCTATCAAACCGGCAAAGAAATAATAATATATGAAGCGAAAGCTTATTACGATGAATACATGCATTATTCACCCTTTCTATATTTGGTATCTGACGGGAGATATATATAATTGTAGTACCATGACATAGACATAGACAGAGACATATTACAAGAACAGTGTATAATCCCTTGTATTTCCGACCAACAAGTGAAAAAGACAAATTTATATTCCACCATATACAATATTTGCCGAGTACAATGTCAATCAGCACTAACACACAAAAACCAGTGCTTTTACAAATATAATGTCCATCAACACTAACACACGACGGGTCAAATCCCTGAGGTGCAGCCAAAGGATCATTTTCACACAAAATCCATGACCACAGGACCATTCTCAAGGCTTGGGACGGGAGTAAATATAATCGCTGTCTTCATATTCATGATTTTGATGGGCTTCTTTCCGGTCATCTTCACTGGAGGAAGAATGTGCGCTTTTCCCTCCAGCCAGCCCTTGTTCCTGACACTCTAATATCTTATGATGTCCATCCTGCAATACCAAGATCAGTAAGTTCAACTGCAAAACTGAAACTCAACAAACAATTCACAAATCTGAATTTTGATATCTTATATCTTACTTTGTTGAGAGTGTTTTGGTTGGATTTAGCCTTGCAATTGGAAACCCAAACTTCACTCTTTTCTGCAATCAAAATAACATTATGTGAACTTTTTAAATAAAAACAGACTTACATATGCTATTTTTTGAGCTTTTTCTTCGGGATTCATCATATTGATAATTTTGATGTTGATGTTTCGAAAGTCGGCATCAAAATTACCAATTATTTGGATTAAGGAAAACAAGCTCAAACTTTTGAAATCACAAAAGCCTCAGTTCAGTAAATAAAATGCTGGGTACTGCCTTATACCTTGTGATAGCAATCGCAGAGCGATTGAGTGGGAAGTTAATAACAATATCATCACACACAACACCTGCAAACACTTGATAACGTGGAAACTGATACTCTTCATGGTGAGATATGAAGAGCACTGAACAACCCAGATATATAATAGATGCATGCAGCAGTTACTTGTATCACAACACTAAGTTCCCAAGTGTACATATATATAGGGGAGTTACAGAGATCTGTTGTTTGTCATCGTGGTCAATAGTCAAATGTTAGAGCTGATTTAGTGGTACCTGTCTCGATTTTATTACACGTAAATTCGTGCAGGGTACGTTGGACTTTAGTATCACCTGACAGATGGATGGAAATTTGACAAATTTGGCCACCACACCTTACAAAACCCTAAACTAGCATTTTTTTTATAGGCTCATGAACGTCTTGGAACAATGTATTGAGGTTCTCAGAACATTATACTGCCCTTTGCATTATTGGAGGCTGGAGCTATCCATATATTGATCGCCGTTACAGTGACAGGTGTATGTTGAGTTAAATTGGTCCAACCAGTTGTGAACATCCCTTTCAATTCTGGATCAGTTCACACCATCCCGCACAACTGGCAATAATACGCATTACCAGGAAGCTTCTACTCATTCAGTGCAAGGTACCATACTGCTGAAAAGTTGAATGGGAAGTTTGAATTGAGAAAAACTCGTACACGCTTACCCAAATTATTTATTCATGTCCTCGTACCAATTAGTTTTCTTTTAATGAAAATTCATTTTTTTATGACATTACTTTGAAGTTGGGAAATAAAATAAAATAATTAAGCATGAGCATGGCTTTTGACATGAGTGTTTGGGAAGGAGCACACTAATCCCGAGAATTGCGACTTCAGTGCACATTATTTTGCTCGCAAATCTCAAAAATTACGACTTTAATGGGTACGTTAAATGCTTTAGAATGAGCGTTTTTCAAAAGGATGCTTTTGATTAAGGGATTATATTAATTTGGTTTAAATTTTTTTATTTATTTTTGAGATAAATTGTATCAAAGTATCTCTATTTTAACTAGTTTAAAGAAGAAAATTAATTTAGCAAAGATTAGAACTAATTTTCATGAGTTCCATAGTGAAACAGGTGGTCGTTGGGCAGTTCCTAAAACGCCATGGATAGAAAGGATCTGCCATATATGTGAGAATAGGAACATTGACGATGAAAACCACTTCCTCTTAGAGTGCCCCCCGTACAACCACATTAGATCTCAGTTTCACAATCTTTGTTACAATACTGACCTTCCTAGCCTTTTACAATGTCAAAATTATAGTGAGCTTGGGAGGCTTCTCTCCAAGCTTTTTGAGCATAGGAATAAAATCTTAAATCAAAATAAATAATTAGTTTCTTTAGGTCGGATAGACTAATGTTTAATCTCATCGGACTTTAACCACCACCACCATCATCATATATACAGAAGAAAAACAAAATAAAATACAATACATAGAATATAATAAAAATCAGGTATACCAAAAAAAATAGGGTGAAAAACACCTAAAAGTTATATATATACAAATACATCAGCTTCAAATATACATATGCAAATACATCAACTTCAAATTTAATCCAAAACAAATGAACCAAAAATATGCTCCTGGTATTAATGAAGTCCAGTGGTTTCAAACAAAGCTCGGTAAACATGTTTCAAACAAAGCTTTGTTAACTTCTTGTTACCAATAAAGCTTGGAGCCCATGAAAAAGCAGTGTCGTGTTTTCCAAAAGCATTTTCCCACCGTCCTTTTATCAATGTTAGTTATCTCTTTGAAAGTTGATGAACAGTTTGGTTTTTTGGTTTTGTTCTATGTAGATGCTAGTAAAAGATATATTAAAAAATATTTTATTTTATGAATGACATTTCGATATAGAGGGAGGAGAGTAGTTTTATAATGTGATTATTTTTTTTATCTATTTGATAATTACTAAAAAGTCTTTATATATGACTTTTTGATAGATATAGATAAGACACAAGTTGCAATAATAATTTGAAGGAAAATAAATCAATAAAATTGTTGGATGCATTGTCAATGTTACAAGAGAAAGAGAAGAAATATGTGTCACTCAGATAAATAAGGCATCCTGTATCCTGAAGCCCTCTAAAGAAGAATTTGTTGTGACGCCTTGTTAAAAAAATTACAAGGTTTGTCTTTCATAATTTTTAGTGTGGCTTTGATATTTTGGGAGGTTTTCTTCCCAACCAAACTTTTAGTCCTTCATGCACTAAGTTGCCTCACCATGTATGCTTGTTTCCAATATATTTCTAAATCTTAGCCCGAACTCAAATAACAAATAGACAATTTAGGAAACGTGGGGGATATCTTTAGCATTATCCAAACAGAGGGAACCCCTGCTAGGCCCATAGAAGGATCTCTTCTCAAGAATATCCTAGAATGGTGAATTATTTTTCAATAGTAGCCACATAAAGGGTTTCGTTTTTGTTGGGCATATTTGTTTCCAAAGATTTTTAACCCACCAGGGGGAAGGGTGGGTTGTTGGTTGTTGTGCAATAAAAAGGTATCCAAATTTTGGACTGTAGATGCCCAAGGGGGAATAGTACCAGACTAGAGTGTCCTCAGTAGGTGAGAGAGACAAGATTATGATGAAGGGAGTTAAGGTACCTATTCCATTCAACAACCAGAGCCCCCTCAAGGTGGAAATCTCTTGCCCTCTTCCAAAGTTGCTAGCCCATGAAACTCATATGAGTTGAAGCATGATTTAAGAAAACTATTCCATGAGTATGTAGACCCTAAAGGAGATGGTCAAAATACACATGTGAATCCCCGCTCCATATCCAAGATTCTTCCCAACTAGCATCTTTGTACCATCCCCTATCTTCCAATGGAGGTCTTGAAAAATCATAGATGCATAATTTTCTATAGCTTTCGAGACCAATGGTTTAGAAATTAGTGGTTTTCTTGTAGTTTTAATCTAGTATTTAATTGAGGATGGATAGATATATTTCTTTGCCATAGTTTAAGCCTAGACCCCATAACCCTGAATTAGTCTTGAGACTCCAAGCGGTGAGCGCTTTTGAGAACCTATTGGCCTGACACCCTTCCATTTTACCTAAAATAAAGGAGTCCTCCATATAATTTTTTGTGAATATCATTTTTTTATTGCTTTGGTTGCTTGATTTTGAGTGATTTTGCACATCAATTTCGATTGCGCCATAGCCTCTACTTCTCTGATAGGTTTCAAACAATAGAGATCCCATTAGATTCTAACTTGTGGGTTGAGAGTTATTATGGCTTGAAGTCTTGGATTAATTTCACCATCTATATAACTTGATTTAATGAACTTATTTTGAATTTTCTAATGCTACTTTGACTTGGTTTCTTTGATATATATAAAATAATTTTATATTAATTAATAAGATAAATAATAACATACATTATAAAATTTACAATTAAACATACTATTAATTATTTATATCCTCTACACTATATACTTATAATAAAATCCTTTCTCTTTATAACTCTAGCAACCTCCACATATCCATTAAAACTCTGTGCCAACACATGCTCCCCATTATTCCTCCATATCACCATCACACCTTCACGGCTTAGATTACTAAATCGGTTTTCTGATTCCAAGAAGATGATTTTTCCTACAAATTGAACCTTTGATAGTTTATTATTTATAATATTATAAAAGGTGATATTGTAAATTAACGAAAGAAGGGGGAGTCTCCAAAAAGGAGAAATGATCGTACTCTTTCTTAATATTGTTTCTTTGTTAAATATCTTTCTCGAAGGGCAGCTATTTTGACAAGAGACTCCTGTTAAGGCTTCAATTAATATCATATCTATAGAGAAATATTTTCCTTTTCAATAAAAATCTTGGATGTCTTTAATGATTTTTTAAGAAAATTCATAATAATCTTATATTTTAAGATGGTCATTTTCCATTCAACAATAAATTCCAATTTATTTTTTTTATTATATTAGTTATTTTAATATTTATCGGAGGAGATTATTTTTTACTATTATGATTCTTATAAAGAGACTCAACTAATTTTTTTGTTTTTCATTAATTGAATTTGTCATATATCTCCCAATATTAGTAGAATTAATATTACAATTGTTTTTGTTATTGTTGTTTTGCTTTTTTTTTCCTGAAATTTTATATTGTATAATTTTTTGTTCCTACTAAACAAGATGTTTCTAGTTTATAGCTAATTAAAGATTATTTCATTTAAATTGAAAGAAAACTCAGTTGTTAATTTTGCTAAGTTATTGGCTAAAATAGTTTTAGTTTTTTTTTTTTTTTTTTTAAGAAATTTTTTCTCTTTCTTTATGATTTTAAATGTGTATTTTAAAGTGGTGATTTGAAATTGGTTGTTTCATATTACCTAGGTTTAACAAAATTATTGAGCTTGATTTTGTTGATTCTTGATTTCCTTGCATTTAATTTTTTTTTTTAGTTTTTATATATTTCTTGTTTTTGATTTAGGATCTTATTTAAATTTTTTATACATATATTTTTATTGAATATTAATGTTCACCAAAAGTTCTTTTTGGTGATGTATTACAAATTTGTATAATTGATAGTTTTGTTGAGACTTTTTGTTAATTAAATTTGGAAAAATCTCATGAATGTGACAACAATAGGATTTGTTGCTAAATTAACTCCATTTATTCCTGATAAAAAGTTATTGCATCCTATATTTGTTGTGAGTGAATTTATGATTCAATTTTCTACTCCCAGCTATAAAAATGTAAGCCAGTAGAGGATATGTGTGATGAGAAGGTGTGAGGAATTCTGTGGTTGTAATCTCCTGTTGAGTAATAAGATTGTTGATGCCTCTGTTTGGTGAACTTAGCCCATAGGTGAACCACGTTAAAATCTCTGTGTTTTTAATGGTTGAATGCTGTGTGTCTTATTTATTTTAAATTCCACTGTATTATCTCTTGGTATCAAAGTAGGTTGAGCTGCCTGTTGCAGTGATTCAATCTGACAGCGTTTTCAAAGATAGTCGATGGTGCAATCCAAGGGACTCTGAACGTTCTGAAATCGTGCAAGAGAGCACAACGCGTGCGGCGTGTTGTGTTCACTTATTGAAGAATCCTGCTAGACTTCACTGGACATCATCAGACACATAAAGGATAATGGTCGGTTCTACGCAGAGGCGAAAACACTTGCAGAGAAAGCTGCGTTGCAGTTTGGAAAGGAAAAACCTCCTCTTGCTGTGTTGAGCATTGTGCTGTCGATTATTGCGGGTCCTTACATGACGAGCACAACCCCTTTAAGCATACATATGGCGTTGTGTATGATTACAAGCTGAAGTGAGATCTGCGTATGGAAGACCAGAGTTATGCAAAGAGGAGTTTGGAGAAGCTGTTAATTGGTGTTGAACTGAAGCAGCGGTGAAAGGTGAACTGGATGGTGATTTCACGGTGATCTCTCGCTGGTTAAGGCTGTGTTAAAAGCAGCGTTGAATGATGAATTTGCAGCGGTGAAAGGTAGCTGCACGGTGTCTTCAAGTTTTTTTTCTTTTGCATCGATTATTAAAATGTCGTTGAACCATTGAAAACAAACCATATTTGATTTGGAATGTTTTGAAATGGGTCTTTAAATAAAACGATTTCAAATGGGTCTCCTTTTGTACATTAAAAAAAAAGTTGATTTGAAGTTTTTATAAAGCTATTACGAAATCCCTTTTTTTTTTTGACAAAACAAAGAGAAACTATTTATATTATATATGATATTATATTTATATCATATTTAGTTTTTTAAATGGTAATATGCCATGATATTATAAGGCAAAAGCATTTTATTGGTGAAGGGCATTTTTAAATAAAAACTTCATTTATTAAAAGTTGCAATTGGAGATTTTGTGTGACACAACATGGCAAAAACTCAAAGTGCTCGATTTGAGATTGAGAAGTTGAATGGCAAAAACAACTTTGATATTTGGAAAGTGAAGATGTATGATCTACTCGTGCAACAAGGCATGGCGAAGGCGCTGTTGGGAAAAGCCAAACAACCTTACATCATGACAGATGATGAATGGAGTGACTTGGATGAAAAAGCACTGAGCGGCATTCAACTGTGTTTGGCGGATGATGTTTTGTTTAACATCGTGTCAGAAAAAACTGTTGTTGGTTTGTGGACAAAGCTTGAAAAGTTGTACATGACAAAATCCTTAACCAATAGGATTCTTCTGAAGCGACAGTTATACAGCTTGCACATGAAGGAAGGTACAACAATAACTGATCATCTGAATACCTTTAATACTCTCCTGGTGCAGTTAGAAAGTATAAAAGTAAAATTTGAATCAGAAGATAAAGCTATAACTTTATTATGCTCGTTGCCCAAGTCATGGGATCATTTTGTTACTTCTATAAGTCTTAGTTCATCAAAAACCCTTGAATTTGATGATGTTGTTGGAGCTGTGTTGTCCGAAGAAACAAGGAAGAGGTCAAATTTAGAAACCTCTACATCAGAAGCAATGATGGTCAGAGGTCGTTCTAAAGAAAGATACTTTAGTAAGCACAACAACTCGCGTTCAAAATCGAAAGGGAAGAAGAGTAAGGTAAAGTGTTGGTTTTGTGGCAAATTGGGACATTTGAAGAAGGATTGTTGGAAGAGATCGCAAACATCCAAAGAAGACTCTTCAACAGAGAAGAAAGAAGCAAACACGACAGATACAGGTTCAGCATCCATTTCATGTATGAGTGATGAAGTGTTATCAGTTAGTTTGTCTAATCATGATCAACATTGGCTGTTAGATTCTGGTGCGTCAAATCACATGTGCATTCATAGAGAATGGTTTAAAACTTAGAAATCAATCAATGATGGAGTAGTTTACATGGGAGATGATTTCACATGTAACATTGTGGGAATTGGTAGAATCTAGATTAAAATGTTTGATGGGACAAATAAAATTCTAACTGATGTAAGACATGTACTTGAACTAAGAAAAAACCTCATTTCACTAGGAGTACTAGACACTAATGGATATAAAACCTTTATTCAAGGTGGAGTAATGAAATTTTATAAAGGAATTTTACTAATAATGAAAGCAAAGAAGGTTGGAAATCTTTTTCAGTTAGAAGGAAGAACAGAATCAGATCATGCTTCTACAGTATCTGAAAATGACAGTAATTCTATTTGTTTATGGCATCAAAGGTTGGGCCATATGAGCGAAAGAGGTTTAAAGATTTTATCTGATCGTAAGTTACTTTCTAGTTTAAAGTCTGTTAAGTTAGATTTCTACAAACATTGTATATATGGGAAACAAAGCAAGCAGAAGTTTAAAACTAGAAAACATACTAGTAAGGGAATCCTTGATTATATCCATTCTGATGTTTGGGGTCCTTCTCCTACAACCTCATATGGAGGATCATCATATTTTGTATCTTTTATTGATGATTTCTCTAGAAACGTGTGGGTCTACATGTTAAAGAAGAAGTCTGATGTATTCACAGTTTTCAAACAATTTAGAACATTAGTTGAAAACATCATTGGAAGGACCATTAAATGTTTAAGAACTTATAATGGTGGTGAGTTTACTTCAAAGGAATTTGATAATTATTGCAAGGACGTTGGGATCGAAAGACATAAAACCACTGTATATACTCCTTAGCAAAATGGAGTTGCTGAACGCATGAACAAGACTCTTTTAGAGAGAGCAATAAGTATGCTTAGTAACACCAATTTGCAGAAGGAATTGTGGAAATAAGCAGGTTCTACAACTTGTTATTTGATAAATCGATCACCATCAACTGCAATAGGATGAAAAATTCCTCAAGAGGTATGGAAAGGTCATCCTTGTGATTATTCTAAACTGAAAGTTTTTGGTTGTGATGCATATGCTCTAGTTCTGAAACATCAACGTTCTAAATTAGATCCTAAATCAAAAAGATATATCTTTGTTGGATATGGTGATGGGACTAAGGGATACAGATTGTGGGATCCTACTACTCACAAGATCATCATTAATAGAGATGTTAAATTTAATGAATCTTCACTTGAAAATCCAGATGTAGATGATAAATTTAAATAGGATAATGTATCTAAGCTTCAACTCATTCAATTCGAAACCAGTTCAAATACTGATGATAGTCAAGATGAACAAGTTTCAGATCCAGATCATGAACAAGTTTCAGATGCAGATCATGAATATGTTTCAGATGTAGATCATGAAGAAGTTCCTACAGATAATAATCAGCAAATTGTGGAAGTACCAAAAACATCTTTAAGGAGGTCCACAAGAATCAAATGTCCTCCTAAAAGGTATGATGATTATGTTACTTCAATTGCTTTAACCGCTAATGATGATGAACCTTTGTGCTATCAGGAAGTTGTAGAAGGTTCTAAAAGTGAAAAGTGGAAAGAAGCTATGAAGGACAAGATGATGGCATTAGTCAAGAATGCCACATGGGATCTAGTAGAACTTCCTAAAGACAGAAAAACTATGGGATGTAAATGGGTTTACAAATTGAAAAGGGGTGTTGATGATACAGAGGACAGGTACAAAGCAAGGCTGGTTGCAAAAGGTTTTTCTCAGAAAGCAGGCATTGATTTTCATGAGATATTTTCACGAGTAAAATTTGTTTCAATTCGAATTGTGTTAGCATTAGTTGCTTTACTTGATTTAGAATTACAACAACTAGTTGTTAAAACTGCATTTTTACATGGAAATTTAGATGAGAATGTTAGAAAATTATATATTACGGAGCAATGGAACACATGAAATAATGCAGAAATATAAACACAGAAAACGCACAAAACAAGAGAGACACAGATATACGTGGTTCACCCAGTTTGGGCTACGTCCACCCCGACAGCCAGTCCTTCCTTTCTATTATCCAGCAAAATGAAGAGACCAACCTACAGGAAATCCGCTGTAATATCCTCTGTCTTCTCTCACAGTCTACCTCTCTGTTTCTCGCTCAACGAATACACATTATCTCACAGCCTCAAATACAATGCCCTCATACAAGAGAGGGTGCCTTCTTGGGCAAAACCCTAAACAAACATAGTTTCTACCGTCAGATCATCGCCTCATGAACGCCCAGATTGACTAGAAATACTATTACCTTACAAGGCATTTTACAGCTGTTTTTAGCTTCGGGGGCACTGCCCCGAAAACCCTCGCCAGGGGGGGTCCAAAGGTCGCAGCGCCCCCCCTGGACCCCCCCTGCAGCGAATATTTTACAGGCGGCGTTGCCGCCCCCATTTTGAACTGGGGTCCAATGTGGCGGTACTTTTGAATATAGAAGATAATCAGGCTCTACACCCAACAGAGAAGATTTACATGGAACAACCGGAAGGGTTTATTCAAAATCGCAACAAGAAATTTGTCTGCAAACTCAAGAAATCATTGTATGGTCTGAAGCAGTCACCTCGACAATGGTACAATAAATTTGATTCTTTCATGATGAGTCAAAACTATATAAGAAGTGAATATGATCATTGTGTTTACTTTAAGAAATTAAGTAATGGCATGTTCGTTATCTTAGTGTTGTATGTTAACGATATGCTTTTAGCAAGCAAAAACATAATAGAGATCAACAGGTTAAAGGCTCAGATGGCTAGGACATTTGATATGAAAGATCTAGGAGCAGCAAGACAGATTTTGGGCATGGAGATTTTTAGAGACAAGAGCAATGGTAAGCTGTGGCTATCACAACAGAAGTATATTGAGAAAATACTCTTGAGGTTTGGTATGAACAATGTGAAGCATGTTTCAGTCCCTTTAGCTTCCCATTTTAAGCTTTCTTCAAGTTTATGCCCTAATACAAATGAAGAAAAAGAATATATGTCTCGAATTCCATATGCCAATGTAGTAGGTTGTTTGATGTATGCGATGGTTTGTACTCGATTAGATATTTCACATGCAGTTGGGGTTGTCAGCAGGTATATGGAAAATCCAGGAAAAGAACACTGGTCAGCAGTGAAATGGGTGTTTCGGTATCTGAGAGGCGCAAGTGATTACTATATCACTTATAACAGGAGTAGTGAATTTGTTTGCAAATATGTTGATTCTGATTTTTCAGGTGATTTGGATAAGAGAAGGTCAACATCAAGGTAAGTCTTTACTCTTGTAGGTGGAGCTATTAGCTGGATGTCAAAGCTACAGAACATTGGTGCTTTATCCACTACTGAAGCGGAATAATAGCTGCTTCACATGCTTGCAAAGAAGCGATTTGGTTGAAAGGTTTGTTTGGTGATTTTGGTAGGTTACAGGACAACATCAAGTTATATTTTGATAGTCAAAGCGCAATTCATTTGGCTAAGAATCTGGCCTATCATAGTAAATCAAAGCATATACCTATCAAGTACCATTTTGTAAGACAAGCTATCATTGAAAGGGGAGTCTCTCTTGAAAAGTGCATACAAAGGAAAACTGTGTAGACATGTTCATGAAACTAGTTTTGTTAGAGAAGCTACGTTGGTGTCTGGCTTCTCTTGGCTTGCAGAAAAGATAAAATAAAAATGGAACATGGTATGAGGCTAATTGTTGTCAAGGTGGAGATTGTTGAGATTTTCTGTTAATTAAATTTGTAAAAAATCTCATGAATGTGACAAAAATAGGATTTGTTGCTAAATTAGCTCCATTTATTCCTGATGAGGAGTTATTTCATCCTATATTTGTTGTGAATGAATTTATGATTTAGTTTTCTACTCCCAGCTATAAAAATGTAAGCCCATAGAGGATATGTGTGATGAGAAGGTGTGAGGAATTATGTTGTTATAATCTCCTGTTGAGTAATAAGATTGTTGATGCCTCTATTTGGTAGACGTAGCCCAGATTGGTTGGGTGAGACACATTAAAATCTCTGTGTTTTTCATGGTTGAATGTTGTGTGTCTTATTTGTTTTAAATTCACGTTGTGTTATCTCTAACAAGTTTCTTAATTACCATGAAAATATTTAGTTAGATGTAAATAATACTATTCATCGGTAAATTTTCAATAACTTTCCTCTTGTGAGGAAATGCCCATTTATTTGGCTAATAGAGCCATAAAATCAGTTGGGAACATGTATATGAAATGGCTTGATTTAGGTCAAAAGAACCTTAGAATTGGTTGTTCCTCTTGCTTTGACGAGTGGTCAATTCTACTTGTCAACAAATGGCACTAGACAGAGGGATGAGGTAATATAATTGATTAAATGATCATGGTTTATCCCTTGGCCTATAATTCTTTCAAATCCATCAATTCTTCTTTGTGTCATCATAGAAATGCACTAGAAGGCCGGTTGGATGACAAGCTAACCTACTAGAGTCAAGTTCTTTATTGTTACATCAAATTAATGGTTCATGCCCAAATAAATGTATATGAATATGCTTTTACTTTTCCATTACCCAACATTCGAAATGAGATAGTTTCTCTCTTGTCAAAAATCCAATTTGATGGTGAAGGGAATATATATACAAAAGGTCATCTTAATAAGTTTTGGTGTAAATGCATCAAGTATGATATTACGAATTTAAATATTTTATTCAAGTTGTTCATTTTCACTTTCAAAGGTCAAATCAAATATTGGTTTGAATTTTTTCTTTCCAACTCTATTTTCACTTGGTTTCAATTTGTGGATGAATTTTTAGATTCATTTTAGATTTATGATTATGATAAATTATGTGAAAAATTAAAGACTCTGCTAATTAAGAAGAATTTATTTGTAAAAGTCTTTTCAACTAAGTTCAATCATGTTCTTACCCCCGATCGGGGTGATGGAGTGGGTAAGGAGTCATAATGACGATGTCAGAAAATGGGCGGAGCAAGGACTACTTACCTCAACTCGCATGAGTGTAAGGCAGAATGTGGAGAGGTACTACCGAGCGAACGAGAGAAGTGGCATGAGGAACGTCAGGACGAGGAGAGGTGGTGAGGACGGTGATGAAGGAAGGATGGGATAGCAGGGGGATGTGAGGAGGTATGAAAGAGGGGGTAAGGAAGGAAGGATGGTTAGAGTAAGAGAGAAAAGAAGAAGAAGCACGACGAGGAAGCCAGACAAACATCTAGCACACAAGAAGCAAAATACCGGGTATGTCTACTGTCTCTGCTCTGTAATTGGAATAGCAAATTGCAGCATGTCGAATGGGGTTAGAAACATGGGTCAGGGGGGGAAAGAAAGACCTTGTAAGAAGGTTTTGTTGCATAGATAGCTTGGGAACCAGGGGAGAGAAGGGCCCAGTAGCTTGGCTCTGAGGCAGGAAAAGAGAGGGGGTATAGAGATTGATAGGAAGGGGCTTGTTGAGTTTAGAACCAAGGTTGTAAAGGTTAAAATGGAGATTTTCGATGAGGTCAAGAGGTCGGACGGTGTGGAAAATTTAACCAGACAGGGAGTCTGGGTAGGGGAAGGAAGCCTGAGTAGTAGAAGGGAGTGAGCATGGGAGGGGAAACCGGGTAAGAATCCAAGAAAAAGGGAGAAGACTGCCCAAGGGGGAACACTAACGAAAAAGGGAGTGGTGCAAGCTTGCAAGGGAGGAAGGGAGAGAATTTTAATAGGCAGACCCATGAGTTCACCATATCGAGGAAGTTTCGAGAAGGATATAGCTAGCTGGAAACAAAAAGGCGAGAATGAGGAATTGACAGAGAGACAAATCCCAGAAACCTGAGTGAAAATCAGGGGAGGGGGAGTAGGGAGAAGTGGCAGATCACCGAGGGCCCATTAGGATACCTGGGAACAAAGGAGTGCAGGCACAAGCGAGATAGTGTAGGTAGTTAGAAAACACCAGAATTTATGGGAATTTGGATGGAAAATGATGGTTTTATCCTGACTCAGTACTGTGCATAGTATGAACAGATAGCAAGGAGTGAAGATATGGCACGAGCAGCCAGAGGCCGCGGTCGAAGGGGCAGGAAAAACAATGGTCCGTGCTCTCAGGACAGTGACACCTTAGGCAAAAGGTTGGGGCGATGTCCCATGGATGAGACTGTGAAGGAAGTGGCCAAAGCTTACATGAAAGACACGGATGCTGGCATCAGAAAAATTATTGATGAGATAGAAGACAGGGTTAAGGAAGAGGACTCGGAGGAAGAGATGGAAGAATGGAGAGACCTCATTCCTGATCCTGGCAATACAAGAGGCCAGATCTCTCAATATAAATAGATTCTTCATTTGTACTAGATCATGAAGAGGTTGGTGGGTAAGGCGGTGGAGCAAGTTTCCATGGGGATGGAACTGGTAATTAGATATATGCCTGATTACAAACATGACCTGTAGACCATACAATTCCAGCTCTGTAAACAAGATATGCGCCTGGATCGTATATAGAGACACATCCCCTGTATTGTGGAGATGACACCAATAAATGAAGTCTCAGCAGAAGGTCTAATAGTCGTTGAGCCAGACCAGGATGAGCCCAAGGAATAGACTGAGCATATTATCTCAGGTCACTATTTTTTTAGCGGCTAGTTTTTCTTTCTATATGCATGTTTATGGGAACTATGGATAAAAACTAGTTTTTAAATAGTTTTGTATATATAGCTTGGGTAGAAATACTTTTGACTTACCAATTTTGGATGGCGTATAATATGCATAGGTGGCCAACAGACTTGGTTTCCCACTGGGCAAGTTGAGGCCACCTATTGACAGTATGTGGATTCAGCTTGTTTTTATATAAATAGAAAAGGAGGACCTACCTAAGCTTACAAAAAAAAAAGGTCAATCATGTTATTTATAAGTTTCATCTTAAAAAATTATCTTTTTTATCAAATCTTATTTCAAATGTTTTTTCCCCTTTCATTCAACACGATTTAATTGCATATGATAAATTAGATACATATCATAACATCAATTTGCAAGTTGAATTTTTTTTACAAAATGAGATGGATCCCTTGTTTATATCAAAAATTTATTCTAAAAATTCCATTGAATAGAAAAAAGGGGTAGAAGATAAGGAAACTATTATTTTTTCCAAACAATTTGATTTTCAATTTTCTACAATTATAGTGGAAGAGGGTTTGATTGTAGACCAAGGTGTATTTTTATCTTCTTCTAATTCTTATTCTAATGGGTTGTCGAACTCAATTACTAAAGAAAACATAAATGATGAAAATAATCTTTAAGTGCTCTAATATTTTAATAGAACAAATTAGGGATATTGACCCTCAATTTAAAGAATAAACTATACATCTTCATCGACAAATTATACCTTATTTACATAAAAAACTGAATACATGCCATGAAGTTGTTCATGAAATTTTTGACTTGTCAATCATACAAAACACAAATTTAGACGATCATATAATGTTTGAAATTTTATCACCAAAATATGTAAAAATGGTTAGGTAAGAGAAGATGAATCTCTTGAAAATATTATCATTAACTATTATACTTCAAGAGAACCTTTTCATTTCCTTTTCTCCAATTAATTTTACTCTTTATATCTGGATATTTTGTTAGATTTTGTTGTGCATAACACTTTATATAGTTTATCTAACATTGTGTCATTGTAATTTAATTCTTTTGATATGTCAAATACTGGTGATGTAACTTTTAAACATAACATTAATGAAGTAGGATTTGATGCTCTTTCACTTCAATCATTCACAAGTGAAAAATGAATGTTAGAATATATTTTTATTCAATTGATTTCTAATAATGTAAGAACCCATTCTTGTTGAAATTGAAGATTCTACATTTCATATTCATTCATTGATTAAATCAAATTTCATGCTTGTACTACACATTTTGAACCAATTCATTTCATCGATGGGATGACTCAAACCAATAATTTGATTTTTATAATGAATTCACATATGATGTATATGATTTGTAAATCCAATTCATCAAAGTTATAATTTGCATTTTGAGTTTTATGACAAGATTGGAGAGTGATTTGAGGATTCATATCTTAAAAAATTTCAAGAAAATGGTAAGGTTTTGGTTACTTTGTTTCTAAATGAAGATCATAAAGGTAATCATGACGTGTTTAATTTCCATTTTAAGATACTTCAATTCATCTTACTAATTTTTTTTTGTTTTTGTTTTAAAATCATTGGATTTACTCCAATGGTTGCATTGGAAATTCCATCTCACTTAGTATTATGATCATTAAATTAGTACAAAATAGGTTAATTAGTTTAGTTTTGTCACTTCAGTCGTAAATAGAATTTTTTTATTCTTTTGCCTACTTGATTAATATAGTTATGAAAACATGCTAATATCAAGTTGAAGACGGACCAACATCATGATACTATGAGAGAAGTTTACTCAATTCTTTTTTAGTTTTTTTGCTATTTATATTCTTGTTCATTATGTTTTCACTTAACATTTCTAATAAGTCCCAAATTTTTAATTTAATTTTATTTTTGTGACTTAGTTGAGAAATATTTAATTCAATCATTATTCTAAGATCATGAAAAAAGAATACTTTAAGTGATTTTTTTTTTTATCTTTGATCACTGATAAGTTTCTCCCAATTTAATTGTTAAGACTCTTATTTGTTTCGAAATTGATATCATGGATGCATATTTAATTTTGAATTGATTTTCTATAACATTTTATTTTTCAATTTTGATTTATTTTGTACTTAATAAGAGGCCAAATCTACAAAACATGCCATACATGATCTAATGAAAATTTTCTACCACAATCATTATTTAAAGGTAAGTACATATTTACATCACTAAAGGATCAAATAAGGACAAAATATTTGAACTTCCAAAATTCATTTTATCCCTTAAAATTTGATTCTTCTTATCATTTTGACTTGTGATATGATTGTTGCATTGTTAGATCTTCATTTGCTCATGGCCTATTTTTATGTGTTCATTTTTCTTTTCCTTGGCATTTGTAGGCTCTTCTAGTTTTTTCATTTGCTTAAAGTTTGAATAAAGGTTGATCTTATCATTTTCATGCTCTTCTTAGATTTTATTACTCATATTTTTCTCCAACATACTCATTGGATATAGAGCTAATATTATGTGGTACAAAACTGAAATCTTATATTTAAGGAAAAATTTTAGGAAAATGTCTCTCTTGTGTTGAAAATCAAATTCTATGATTATTTAGTTCTTGACTTTGGGAATATTTAATGGGCTATGCTCAAATGTTTATCTGAAATTCTCTCTCTCTCTCTCTCTCTCTCTCTCTCTCTCTCTCTCTTTATCACAAAACTCATTTGGGGCTTGACCTCGGGACTCCCGACCATGCTAACCAACCAAGCTAATGATTGTGTTGGTATTTTTGTTGGCTGAACCAATACTTAAACCTTTCTGATGGTATTTAGACGAGAGAGTAGATGTTGGGCCATAGGAGCAAACCGAAGTCAACATAAGTGATAGGGAAAGCGCACCTGGGGTGGAGATGTTTTTCGAGATATATTTCAGGGAATATTTTGCTATTGTGGCACAAAATTTGAGGAGGAGATTCTTAAGGGTGTTTAGAGGTGAAAATTCCAAAACCCTATGAATTTTATACTCATTTTTTTCAAACTTTCATAAGGAATCCACTAATGCAGTCATAATTGGGATTTGAGCAACAAATTTTTGGGTCATCCCTAGAAGTGAGGTATTTTTGTGTCTTTTACCATGTATTTTTCCATTATTTTACTGAGATAATGAAGATTCCTCTCCATGTTGAATTTGGGTCTGAAGATGTAGCTCACAAATTGTGAGTGAAATCCATTATTAAATATTGGTGCATTGTTTATCTTGTCTTATTTATGTGCTTCTTCTTCATGGGTGGGACATTTATGGTATTTTCATGCTCAGTATGCAATTTTGTTTAACATCACCAAAGGAAAGATCCTAGATCATGTTGGTATCGTAATGATCTTTTTTTATGTGAATTGTGAGTGTGGATGCTTACGAGGGCCAAGATCAAAGAGGATGAAGGAAAACTCAAGTCATTTAACCCCAATATTTTACATGCAACACAAAATAGAAAAGGGGGGATAATGACATGCACATAGAGAATGGACATGCTTTCCATAAGGCCTTCTACTAGATGGAAGATAGGGTGAAAAATTTGTTTGCAGATTATAAAAGGAGAATGGAAAAAGAGGGCAAGAAAGAGGGAACTCTAGTAGAAGATAATGCGAAAAATACACCAAAGAGGTGGAGAAGAACCTCTTGAATCTCCATCTTCAATTTCAAGCTCTTCCTCTTCCCTCATTCTCATCTTGTAGATAGTCCTAAGAAAAATGTTTCTAAAAAGACTTTATTAAAGTTGGATGTAAATTGTGATTTTCCCATGTTTAATGGAGAATATAATGCAAAGAAGATAAACAATTGGATTAGACTGATCAAATTTTTCTGTTGTATAAAACAAACTAAAGAGGATGAAGCAAATATTCAGTTGGAATCTCTTCGGATGGGAGGCACAACTCTTGTACGGTGGGAGAGAAAACTTCAGAAAGGTAGTAAGCATAACGGTAAGCTCCTTTCATCATGTTTTGAGTTTGTTTCTGCATTAAGAGGGAATTTTTACCCATTGGGTTACAGACAAAAACTCATGATGGAGTGGAAAAACTTGAGACAACGTAAAGGTCAGAATGTTCAAAGTTTTGTAGAAGAGTTTAGGAAGCAAACACTGGCATTAAATATTCCTTTAGACTTACAAGAAACTATGATGTAATATATTGGCACTTTGCACAATTATATTCATCACTCATTGTTATCATTTGTTCCCACTAATCTAGATGAATCCAATCTGAAAGTAATTCATTTTGAAAATAGGGGAAAGCATGGAAAAAAAGATCGCACAAAGAAGCCTTCATCCAATTCCTAGAACAACAAGTTTGAAAGGAAAGGAAAGGGAAATGAGACAATGAAAAAAAAATAAAGAGGAAGGAAAGCCCTCTTATATTCATTGTAAGAGATATGGGCATAATCAAGAGCACTACTGGAAACTGTGCTTTGAGTTAAAACCTAAGAAATTTGGTGGAAAAGGGAAGGAGAAGATGGTTGCTACAGTGCAAAAAGACCTAGGTTTTGATGTAGGTGATGAGATGCAATTCACAGTTGTTGGGGTACAAGGTAAAGGTTCTTTTGATTCTAGTGCAAGCTTCAAAAATAAAGCTCATGATGATGAATGTTATAGCTCCAAATCTCACTATTATGGTTTGTGATGCTACACTCATGGCCTAGGGCAACCCCTCCTTCCAGACCTGGTCCAAAATCTAAAAACAGTGTTTTATTCCCTGTACGCGACATTGCCCTGAGTTAAACGCATGTATACGCGAGTTCATATATACCCAACCCGCTTATATGTATTAAAACACTTAAAAAAATATAAAACTCCTTATTTTTGAGCGGAGATCGCGGGTTTTACCTACTGATCAC
>APFE030025464.1:0-16234 GCA_000404065.3 Pinus taeda | reverse complement strand
TTGCAGCCTGCTAGCCTCGTGTTGCCCGGGGACTCTGCACTGTAGCACGCTTTGTCGCTTCATCCGCATCCGTCTCTACCTACATTCGCCAGTCTTGCTACTCCGCTTCGAGGCTCCTGTAACAAGGTATAATCCATGAGGTTGGGTACCTCATGGATCTTGCCCCTCATCACCTATAGTTTACTGAATACAGCGCGATGTCTCCCCACACCTTCTCAAGTGGCACAAGAGCACTCATGGCACAGTCATCATCCTCCTCAACTTCTTTGTACGCCCTCATTGGTGCTGCCTCTGATTCAGAATCCTCTCCCTTTCTCTTCTTCCTCAGACACTGGTTCGCATAGTGACCCAGTTCCCCACAATGGAAGCAATTGACCTTGGAGAGGTCCTTCTTCTTCCTCTTCTCCTGCTTTCCTGCAGATGCTAGAGCCGCATCCTCTTCCTCTTCCTTCTTGATCCTGACCCCTTTGCTGCTACTCCCCATCTTGGTCAATCGTCTAATCTCTTCTTGATGAAGAGCCACCCACAGTTCTTCCCAATCTGGAAGACTTGCCCTGCCCAGTATGCTCTGGACAAATGTCTCCTAATCCTCGGAGACTGCGTTAAGTGTGGTCCTCACCATCAACTCCTGATCCGGCGTGGCCCCTATGGAAGTCAGTTGGTCAGGGATCTCCTTCAACCGACCGAGGAAGACATCTATTTGCTCTCCCTTATACATCTGGTATGACCTTAGCTGATTCTCCAGTAGCATCTTCCTCTGCATGGAAGTATGCTAGTACAATGTCATCAAAGTGTCCCAAATCTCCTTTTCCATTTCCTTCTCGGCAATATGTGGGACCACATGATCCTTGACCCCATCAAGGATGATACACTTTGCCTTAGCCATTGCCTCCTCATACCTTTCATTAGTTACCGGGTCAACTGGGATAGCCATTACTCTCAAGGCGAAGCCCTTGATATGATGTCTGTCTAGAATTGACAAGATCCTGGTCTCTCAACCCATTCACGACCATCTCGCCGCTCTTTTGTCGATGCTCTGAGTCTCTCTACTTCCCGCCTGGAAGTTCTCGGTTCAACTCCTGCTGAGTCTCTCTACTTCCCGCCTGGAAGTTCTCAGTTCGACTCCTGCTGAGTCTCTCTACTTCCTGTCTGGAAGTTCTCTTATGGACTCTCTTTGAGTCCCAATTTCCCTCCTGGAAATCCTTCTGCCAACCATCGAGTTGCCCCTCTCCAATCGTTTGTGCAATTGCAACAATGATCCGAATTCCTTGTCTAGAAATTTACCTCGGCAGCAACTTCCTCTACATTGGTCTTGCCCTGTTAGGTATTGTTCTGACCACAATACCCCACCAGCTTCGCTCCTGCAAACTGCCCACAGCTTCCCTCGCCCCAACAACTGAAGGACTGAGCCTCTAGGCTCTGTGCAATCCCGGCTATAGCAAAAATAACTCCCTAAATAACCACATCAACCCACCTGGTCTCTGCATGGCTCTGCGTGAGCCTCTCTCTGCCCTCCTCAGCCTCTGTGCTAGCCTCTCTCTGGCCCGAACAGATGACACAGTCACTCTGCATCAACCCTTCCTCTATTGCTTCTGCAAGGATCAGCTATTGTCACTCGGGACAACTAATTCTGCTGCAAATGCTCTGCTTAACTGATGCCTTCAGCTCTCCTGTGATCTGTAACCATGCTCTAATACCATGTTGAATTTTCTAATTCTATCCGTTAGAAAATTAATCTGTATTCTGTTGGTTTATTTATTCGACTTGTAAATTTTGAACAAGTTATTTAAAACATTTAAATACTGAAATAAACACAATACAGTCACAACATCTACAGATCATCAACTGAAAGAAAACAAGCACACAAGTGACATCGTTATTTTTGGACAAATGTATCCGAAAAAACCCAATGCGAGAAAACCGGTGCAACTATTTTGAGGGTTATATTATTATGTAGTCTTTCTAAGTACAAGAGGGTGCCTAACCAGCTCACTCGACAGAGAAAAATACACGGCAGCAATACCTCTATATTCAAAAATAGGTATTCAGAAAAGCTATCCCATGAAACCCTCTATGGCACAATTGAAGCTCAACGCTGGCCCTTCTAGCCTCTGCATCAACCTCCTACTGACCTGTGTCAGCCCCAAGACCCTCTACATCAGCCCTCTGAGGCACTGCACAGCCTTTCAAACCTTCTACATGGATGACGCAGTCCCTCTAGCCTCTGCGCTGTCTCTGTTGGGATCTGCATGGCCTGAACTGGTTGTTGCTCTTGCTCTCACTGCTTTTGCGCTGGTCTCTCAGTATTGTTTTTGTCTCTCTGTCCAGTACTCATTGCCCCTTGTTGTTGATCACTAATTCAACTTTACTTAGCAACCTCGCTTTAGTAAATCGAATGAGTAATCACTCTGGTGTGTTCTCCAACTGACCCTCAAGCCTCCTCTTATACTTTTCTTGTTGGTCCTTCAACAGCCGAGATTAAATCTCTAATTAAAGGCTAAGATTAGATTTGGCTTGATCCTTGACTTTTGGAACCTTCTAACCCAGTTTTATATTAATTCCCATTAATATGTTATTTTTCCTAAGTATAGACTTATGAACTCCATTAAAAATATTAATTATTTTAATATCTCCCAAACTAGGTACAATTTGTCCAAACCATTTCTGGGTCTTGGAAATCTCATGTGCTTTAGCCTTTCCACCAATTGATGCTACCCCAAATCAACATCCTACCTACAAGTTAAGCCTATTGGGATTGCCATCCATTTGGCTAATGGATGAGGAGAGACTTGGTAGTGTGTGATCCTTAACTCGGTAAGTTAGGTATCCTCCCCGTGTGAAAGGATGCAGGTGTTCTACCACTTGATTCTTGCGGGTCAAGGCAGTAAGATTAGCAAGCAGTAGTGTTGGAAAATGTAACTATTTTCGGTCTTCATAATTGTCATTGTACTCATGTCAATATGTATATCATATGTTACAAAAAAAAAAAGAGGAAAGGAAATTATTATTTTAAGCATGGATTTCATGCTTCATTTTATTGGTCAACTAGGTCAAGCATGCATTTTATACTCCTAGGGTTTGTCAAGTCTAAAGAATACTTTTCTTGAGTCATAAGAGTCTTTATAATTTGTAGAAGACCCCATTGGGCAAGTTGTAACATGTAAAAGATATTATTTTGAGTCTAAACCTCCAAGCATAAGTCGGCCCTACCTATGAGAAGTCAGCCTAAAGAGGTGTAATTTGACCACAAGAGAAGCATATGTCTAGAAGGGATTTCGACCTAATTAAGACACACTTCAGTAGCTCGATTACAAGCAAGGAGTAGAAAACCAAAGCGAAGGGCAAGGAGGCAAGAGAAAGTCTAAACAAGAAACAAAAATCTGATTTTTGAGCCTTATTTTTTTATCCCTATTCTCTCACACGTGCAAAGGTTAGGGTTTATGTCAGAGTTGCAGGGTCGAGAATTGCAAGCCAAAGTTGGAGACGTACATTGGAGGCCGAAACCTTGACTAGGGTTGATCTTGAAGAAGAATTGACTCTCCTTGTTTTTGAAGACTTTGATTTGCTTGAGGAAGAATCTCTTGGAAGGTTGACACATGCAAGAAGGCTAGGGTTTTTGTTGTCTACAAGGGGCTGAAGTTGCCGATCTAAAGTAGAGGACCGAATTTTGTAATTGAAGTAGTTCAAGGAAGGTTTGACTCTCATTGACCTTAAAGGATTTGACTAGCTTGAGGAAGGATTTCTTGGAGGGTTGACTTGGTCCTTAGAGGAGGTCTTGACTTTGGTATTTGGGTCTTGGTTTTCTCATTTGCACTTATTCTATAAGAAGAGAAGAGGTTCTTTATGGGTTTTCCCCTTAGAGGGGTTTTGCCCTGCCTTGGACCCTAGTTCTTGTGTCTATTGTCTTTTTGTTTTATCCTCTTGATAATTGTTTGATGAAGAGAATCTAATAAAGAATAAGAAAAATCTAACTAAAGATCACAAGCAATTGTTAAGGATAAGAAGAAAAGTTTAAATCGCTGCCCTACTACATTCTCCAACAAATAGGATGTGTGATCTTTGTCTCTCATTGTTAAAATTGGCAACTAGGGCCAAAGTCTATGTGGGTCATCTTATTTATGGCAGCTGATATTTTTCTTGAATCCCTCTCATTGAGAGGTGTAGGATTCATCTAAAGATCATCCAATTCCGATAAGTATTCATGGAGTTATGAATTTATTTTTGTTATAAGACAATTCGTCCAGCCAGCAACTAAATAACACCCACATGTGCTCAACGTTTTAGTATAAAAAGAGGTGGCTTGCTAGTCATTTGTACACAGTCTTCTTGTGATCTCACCTCTTCATTTGTCTTTGGGCTTTGGTGGGAGGATAGATCCTAAGAGATATGTTGCCCTAAGAAGAGTTGCCCTATATGTTGCCATGGGGAAGAAGGATCTACGCAGCTCCTAGAAGATGATGCCGTAGCTCTATGTGCCCTAGATCTAAGACGTTGTCATGGTGAAGCTGCCTAAGACAAAGTCATGTTAGAGTTGACCAAGTGCAAGCATATTTGGAGGGTTGTTCGAGGACTGTTGAGAGGATTTTAGGGTTGCCCAAGTGCCCTAACCAGAACAGTTAGGAACAGCAAAGTGACAAGCAGATTTGGAGCAGTGTTAGAGGTGCGTTGGGTCAAGGATATTGACCAGATTTGGATCAGATTCGGAGCAGCCTGTGGGAGCCACATCTTGGGTTAACATGGATTGTTGAATACCCCAAAGGAGTGTATCATGATGTGATGGATGCAGCAGTATGGTATATTGCAGTAGCATGGTGCAGCAAGGTGCATGGAACAACATGTTTAGATGTAACTGTTGGACAGTAGCAAGCAATGCAAGGGACAACAAGCTAATACATGGAACAGTTGCAAGCATGGTGACACATGAGACAGCTGCAAGCATAGTGAAACATGGGGCAATTGCAAGCATAGTGAAGCATGAACAGCAAGCAACAAGAAGCTTGGGACAGTTGTGAGCATGGTGAAGCATGGACAGCAGCAGTATGGTAAAACAAGGACAGCAACAAGCACAGTGCTGCAAGTACATTGGGACAGCAGTAGAGTACTTGGTGCAACAAGGACACAAAGCAGCAATGGTGCAGCAAGCACATAGGTGAGAACATGGTGCAGCCGTGGCACTAGGTACAGCAGTGCTAAACACTAGGACAACGGCAACATGAGGTCCAGCGTTGTGATGATGGGTGCAGCATGGTGCAACACAGTGAGGTGCAGCATGATGATGAGAGGTAGCATAATGATAGGTGAAGGAGTCACCTTAGAGAATCAGTTGAAGCAACATGTCTTCAACTGACCTCACATATCATCTTCCTAGAGATGATCTATGCTCTTATCTAGATCAGTCAAAGTGTTGACTTCTGTTGTAAATGTACTATCTCTCTCTCTCTCTCTCTGTTGAAGTATTGAAGAACATATAAGAAGAATTGATCAAGGGTTTCCCCACATTGGGGTTTGTCCCTGGCTAGCGCCACATCTTGTGTCCTCTTGTCTTGGCTTGTCTTCTGCGATTTATATTTATGTTCTATCTGCAGTTTACTTTAACGCTGATGTGATTGCTAATCTGGAAAAGATATTGAGCTAATTGTGAAAACTGAAATAAATTGCTCTAGCATTGAACATACATAAAATTAACACTCATGACAATTTGGGTTATCTTGTCTATTGTTCTTGGATATAGGGTGGTAGCTTAAGCTTCCCTATGTTGATTCTTCTTCTTTAGATTCGAGAATGTTCAGCAAATGAGCAGAGATGATCAGAGACGAGATATGACATGATACAATGATGATGATGACAGGACTTTTGAGATGAGATTCATGATGCAGTCGATAATTCCTCCCTAACTGAGAGGGAGTGTTGAAATTCAGCAGCTCAGGGAGAAATTCCCAACATTGGACAACCTTCCTTATCAAGAGAAACCCCTACTAGCCCTTGTGAGAATTTAATTTGGTCAAGGAAAAATATTATTTTTTATTTGAAACCCACATGTACACAAAAGTACAAGTCAGCATGGGCAAGATAATTCGACCCCTTAAGACACCTCATGTCACATCACTTTGGAGAATCAACACACACATCTCGCTTGATCTGAATGGTTCATACAAGTCTGAAATTGCAGGGTCCGAGCTCACATGTCCCAGAAGGAGAGGAAATTTTGTTCACCAAGTTTGACTTCTATTTTGGCATCTTTAACCAACATTGACTTGGCATGTTTTGACTTGTTTCAATTGGATTTGGATTTGTTTTGGGAGGCCGAGTTCAGGGACAATTTGACCGAACCTTTTTGGTTTGTTTGACCAGTGTTAACTGCAGACCTATAGCTAGGGTTTCCACAAGTCAAAGGTTGACTTTGACTAAATTTGTATGGGCAAAGTCTTGATTGTTTTGACTAGACTTTGACCAATAAAGAAGGCCACATCTTTTCACTGTTGACAACGCTGATTTGGAGGAGATTTGACCATTGACCGTTGACTGGTTAACGCTGCTACTCTTGACTTTAACCAAAATTGGATATTTGACTTGACCAAATTTGACTTTTGAGCTCATTATTGGATTGGATATTAGTTAGTTGATTCTTGGATAGTCAAAGGTTTGACTTTGACTTATTGTTGATGAATTGGAATATTGTATCTCTCTGTTTAACATTCGATGACAATCTAATAGAAGAAGAATTCTGAAAAGGTTTTCCCCCTTGTGGAGGTTTTCCCGCGTCTTTGACCAAATATTGTGTCTCTCTTGTTCTTGGTTGTCTTCTACTATGCATTGGATTTACTGTTCTATCTACAATTGCTTATTCTTGCAGGAAGATTGAATTATATTGGATAAATTGGTTGCTAATTGAAGAAGAATTGAAATAAGTAATTGTGTTAAGCATAGAACACTGGAAAATTAACAGTTCCTTCACTACTTCAAAGGTGCATGGCTCGGCCTATATGATGTTGTTCATAGCTACAAAATGTCCCTGATATTGGCACAACTTCTTGCTTTCCCTGAAAGTTCCTTTTGCACCAGCATGTCTCTCAGCATCCTATAAAGTGTGACAAAGCCATAAAGGTCTTTTCCTAGCAGGACGATCACATGGAGGGGGATCCATGGGGTCCCTGGGATCATCTGCACAATCATGCTCTAGCTCAAGCACATGAGGCTCATCTTGTTCATCCATTGCATCATCCCTTCTTCCCAACATTGGCAAGGGGAGGATTGTCCCTTTCTTTTCCAAGGGCAGCGTCTTTATCAAATGTTAGATCCCTACTAAACTCTATATTCCTTTGACCAGGTACATATATTCTATAGACTTTAGAATTTTCACAATAACCAACAAAAGTACCTTTCTTTCCTGAAGCTTCCAACTTGTTCCTCTTGTCCTTCAGCAGATGGAAGTAGACGAGGCGATCAAAGATCCTCAAATGTCCAACTTCGGGCTTTACACCTATGAAAGCTTCTTCAGGAGTCTTGTCACCCAAGGCATGATGTGGAGTCCTATTTTGAACATAAATGACAATGTTAGCAGCTTCTCTACATAGAAACTTCGACAGTGTTTGATCATGTAACATAGCTCTGCTTATGATAGTCATATTCTTCATTTTAGCAACACAATTTTGCTCGGGGTTATAAGGTATGATGGTCTCCTTCTTCATTCCTGCTTTCTTGCAAAAGTCGATGAATTCATTTGATATGAATTCTCCTCCATTGTGAGACCTGAAGATTTTGATCTTCTTCCCTGTTTGATTCTCCACCAAGGCCTTGAAGTCGTTGATCATGTCAAATGCTTGATCCTTGTTCTTCAAGAAGAAAATCCATGTCTTGTAGGACAAGTCATCCACAACGATTATATAGTACAGGTAGCCACTAAGAGAGGTCACAAGCATGGATCCACACAGATCAAAATGTATAAGTTGAAGTATTCCATTGGTCCTGCTTCTGCTTGAAGGGAATGGTCCCCTCACATGTTTTCCACTAGCACATCCTTGACAAACTCCATCATGATCTACACGAATCTCGGGCATCCCAAAAACCATATTTCTCACATGATGCAAGGCCTTGTAGTGAAGGTGTGTGAATCTTCTGTGCCACAGTTCATATTGATGATTGCTATCATGAACCAATGCTCAAATCGGTCTTCCATTAACTTTGTAAAGGCTTTCAATTCTTGATCCTAAAGTGAAGGTTGTTGAGAAATCAATAGGGCTACAATTGAGGTGATTTCTCCTAGACTTCATCACTGCTTGTGATGCTCTTTTACTTTTCTTTATTATTAGCTTCTTCTTCTTTTATATTATTATGTTGTTTTTATCATCAAATAGCTACCAAAACATGAAGATCAATAGTACACAAGGACACAAGATATAGGTTGCTAGCCAAGGCCAAAACCTCTCTTATAGAGGAAAACCCACAAAATCTCCTCTTCTTATAGATTCTTCAAATGACAAATTCCAAGACCTCTAAACCAAGACCAAGACCCTTCCAATACCAAGTAAAACCTTCTAGAGAATGTGTTGCTTCTTACCAAGTCAAACCAAGTCAAATCTCTGCCAATTGCAAAACTTCGACCCCCAACTTCAAATTCTCGGCCGTCACTGCAGATGTGAAATTTTTGGCCCCTGCATCAACAAAAACTTTCGCACGTGTGGGAGAATTTAGTGCTTCTAAGGCTTCCTCCTTCCTTCGATTGGGCTGCTTCTTCTTCTAGGACTTGTAGGAAACCAAATTGACTTATCTTCTACCAACTTCGACCCTTTCCTTGCAACTTCAAAACTTTGGCCTTGATGTTGCAGAAACCCTAGCTTTCCTTCGCACGTGTGAGAGAGAGAATGCAAAAACCTAAAAAGAATCTTTTTTCTTCCTTCTAGTCCTTCGCTTGCTTTCTTCTTGTTGTCCTTTGCTTGAGTGATGAGTGAATGAGTGAGTGAATAAATGAGGTCGAACGGTCTCTTATTTATAGCCCTTCCAGGAGTTCAAACTGCCCTGATTAGGCCGACTTCTCCACTGTCAGGCCAACTTGGCCTAGGAGGGATATTTTGACACTTTTGACTCAAAAATAATTCTTTTGACATGTTACAAGATGCCCAATGGAGTCTTTTACATATGACAATGACTCTTTGACTTCTTGACTCAATGATAAAACCTAGAAGCACTCAATGGATGCTTTGACCTAATATAAAATGACCTGGAGCATCAAACCCATACTACAAAAAAATTAATAATAATAATTTTTCTTTTCATTTTACAATATACAAGAATCAAGAGTACATATGAAGACCGAACCTAATTACATGTTTCAACAAAGGCGTACTTCAAGCTAGATTTCCATTGGCCAAGTAAGAACCTTTCCATTTATAAAAGAAACTCTCATTCCTTTGTCCTCCAAGGCAGATATAGACATATGATTCTTTTTCAATTACAGAACACCTTGAGAATGTATAGTTTGACCAAAATCCAAATGAAATGAAATAGAACCAAACCCCTTCATCGGATAAGTAGAATTGTCCCCAAGAATGATCTTCAAATTGGTCTCCCTCTCAACCAAGTTTGTGTTAATTTTTCATCAATTTGTTCTATGTTGCAACTACTGCTTCAATAAAGTTCAATAGCATCCAATTTAACAATTTCACTTCTTTAATTATCCAATAGCAGTAGAGCAATAATAGATAAAACAATTAAGCAAATGTATAATAAAAGATAGCCAAGAGACAATAGACACAAATTTGATCAAAGACCACGGCAAAACCCACTCTAGGAGGTACATCATCCATATCCAATATCCCAACAATGTGAAGTCAATTCTATGCCAAAATGATGAAGAAAAGTCAAATTTAGTTGACTACCAAATCTGCAAAAAATTCAACAGTAGTTGACAGCCCTAACCAGTCAAGTCAACTGCGGTCAAATCATGGACAAATCTGCTCAAATCTAATTCGGTCAAAACCCAGTCAATGCGGCCTCTTTTGCTGGTCAAGGATAAGTGAAAACAGTCCCAAAAACTTCGGTCAAACCCAGTCAAAGGAGAGAGAAAGTCTATTGTTACAGTCTGCAATTTTATGCAATCAAACCAGAAAGTCAACAACAGTCAAACTGCTCAGAATTCCTTAATTTTGGTGTCCTTCAATGTGGCCTACAAAATCGAATTTTTCCACCCAAAATTGAAGTCAAATGATGTCAATTTCTCCCAAGTCAAGATTGGTCAATGTTCTACAATTGTCTGAAATTCGGCCCTGCAGTCAACCCTGTAATTCAGCCACCTGTACTTCGCATTAGAGAGAGAAGACTTTTATTTCTGAGTTGTACGAACCAAATAGGAGGAGATGAGATAAGATATGTGTGATGATGAAGTGCAAAATGAGGATGAATACCTCTTGTATTTATACCAATCCGAGTGGGTGAAAGGACACGTCCTTTGGGCTTCTAAGCCTACATGTCATTGAAGTCAACCTTAACAATTTGTACGATTGAAAATAAATTAAAAATCCAACTTCTGCTTGTCCAAAATGGATGATACTTAGGTCAATTTTGGACCTCTCGAAGAGAGGAATTTAATGCAACAATTATCTTCATCAAATGAGTTGTCCAAAGTGGAATTAACCCTAGTTGCATAACTTAACGGTTTGAGAGGACTTCACAATAACTGGTAAAGTCTCTAGAAGCTCCACTATCTACTAACCACTTATCAAACGAATCCAGACGAGAGGAACTAGAAAGAACAAAAATAAGAAAGTATTCATATTGAGTTGAAGTTGCATTATTATTATACCTTGAATTCCTTGATCTCTTTTGACAACGGTGGCCTTCTTCACAAGCAGCAGGAGCATCTCTTCTTCTTCTATTGTTGAACTTGTTGTTGTAGGACCTTGGAGCATTTCTATTTTCTAGATAGTCTCGGGCATAATGACCATGCTTGTGGCAACTGTAACATTGAACTTTTGACATGTCCCTTTTCAATCTTCTATTGGAGTCTTTGGATGTTAGAGCATGGTTTCTTGACTTAGATGGTCCTCTTCCTTTCCTCTTCTTGGCTTGCGCAGCAAATGCAATGGGTTCTCCTTCATGCTTTTGAATTCTTCCTCTAGAGATCATCATGTTCTCCTCTTGAGTGCACTTGCCCAATAACTCATCAAAATGAAGGAAACCTATCATTGTTGCTAATGGTGGTAATAAATGTCTACCAAATCATAGGAAGACCTCCAAGGGTGATTATTACCAACTCTCTATCAGATGTAACCTCTCTAGCAGGCAAAAGTTGATCCTTGAGTTGAGATATCCCCATGAAGTATGATTGAACGGTCTCCCCCTTGTTCATCTCGATGTTCTTGAGTTGATTCTTCAAAGAAAGAATATAGCTCAAGTTGTTGACTTCACACATCCCAATCAGCTTATCATACATTTTCTTGGACTTCTTCAATTTTGAAATGTAGGTGATCAAATGATCTCTCAATGAATCAATAATGATTTTCTTAGCTTTAACCTCACCTTTCTTGTACTTGGACTTTGCAACAACAGTTGCATTCTCCGAAGGCTCAGGTACCTTGCCTTCAACATATTCCATGATATCATTCTCTTCCAAAGTCAAATCCACACTAGCTCTCCAAACAGCATAGTTAGATGAGTCATTTAGCTTCTCTTCAATCTTGAAGTATGAGGTAGTCATCTTGACAAAGTCAAATGAACTTCAGCAATGGATAAGATATCATCAAAGGGTGATTGCTCTTGTCTCCTTGGGCTTGTCTTCACCTCAACTTTGATACCATGTTAATTTTTCAATGTTCTATGTTGTAACAATCACTTTAACAAATTCTTCTTTCAGTAGCAATCACTTTTTCCAATTTATTTCAATCACCCAATAACAGTAAGCAATTGTAGATAGAACAGTAAACCATATGCACAATAAAAGACAACCAAGATCAAATGAGACACAGAGATTTAGGTCAAAGACAAGGGAAAACCCCACAAAGGGGAAAACCCAACCAAATTCTTCTTCTATTAGATGTTCATCAAATGTTCAGCTAATATACATAGTCCAAGTACATCCAACAAATACTCAAAGGTCAAATCCTTGACTTTTCTAGTCAACCAATCCAATATTTAATCAAAGATGAGACAAAATTCAAATCTAGTCAAATAACAATTCTACAATTTTCCAGCCCTATCAAAGTCAACAACAATCAATGCAACCCTAACCAGTCAAAGTCAACGGCCCAAAATAGCTCCAAAACGTTTGGTCAACCAGTCAAAGAATGCAGCCTCTTTTGCTAAATCAAACTCGGTCAAAACAATCCAAAAATTATGCCCACAAATTTTGGTCAAAGTCGAAATCAACCTGCGGAATCCCTAGCTTCAAATCTGCAGTCAACATTGGTCAAAGTGCCCATAAAAGTTCAGTGTTTCTCTCTCTGAACTTGGCCTTCCAAATCAGATCCAAAAACCAAGTCAATCCACCCAAAGTCAACGCCGGTCAAAGATGCCAAAACAAAAAAGTCATGTTGTCACAGAAATGTCTTCTCTCTCCTTCGCACGTGTGAACTTGGACCCTACAATTTTAGATCAGATTGAACTAACCAAAGAAGAAATGATGTGTGATTTGATGCCACCAAGTGATGCCAAGTGAGGTGTATTTATATGTGGTCTAGGAGGACAAATTTCTCCTTTAGACTGACTTGTACTTTTTGTGTTGACTTTGAAAATAATATTTTTCCATGTGCAAATTAAATTTTTTCGAGGGCAAGTAGGGTCTCCTTATGGTTTGTTGGGCCTCTTCAAGGAGGGAATTGCTCCCTCAACTGCTAATTTTCAACATGTATAGCAATCTTCCAATGTTTCTCAATTTTCAGTAGGTTATACAAGCTCAATTTTCAATAGGTAGAAGTGATAGAGAGAGGTGGCATATCTGTCGAACTAGGCCTCTCCTATAGTGTCATATTTGTACATCCTTCAATCCTATCCCAAGTTGTTCTTAAGGGGGGATGTTAGGATATTCCGACACATAGAAAATAGTTAAGTATAACTTGGTCTAGTGTAGAGTTAGGTAAAGTGTGTTTCTTTACTATGTACTTTTGTAACTTACAATCCGACGGTCACGATATGTTCTAGACATGAAGTGATCTGACGGTTCATTCTCTCCTTGGTATTACCGACACTTGGTCTGTGGCTTAACACCCAATTGATCCATGATCTTTATTTAAAGAGCATGGAGGGTCATTTGTAAGGTGATTGTTCATGAGAGAAGCTTATGTAAATGTTCTTTCTTTTACATTAATAAATTGCCTGAAGTGGCTGCGTTGGCTCAAGCCGTGGACTGTTTCCCTCTTGAGGGTTTTAACCATGTCAAGAACATTGGTGTATTGATCTATGATCTGTTTGTGAGCATTGTCCTTTGTTGTTCTATCTGAGGAACTTACTGTATAAATTCCTACACCCGAAAGCGAACAAAATGGCCTAGCACCTCAAGGCTAGGCGATAGGTCACACCCCTTGGTCATATGGTGAAGAAATGCGGGAGGAGATAAAGCAAAAGGAACCAGGACAAAAGTGAAAATTCACGTTAAATTATATTATAACGGGCTTCCGATATGTCATTAACCTGATAGTCATTGGCCCGATTATAGAACAAAACAAAGGCCAAAGTGTTGGCAATGTTGGCATTGGTGTCAAAATTAAGCTAATTGATTAATGTCGATAAATGTTATTGATGTCACTAAGCACATTGGTGATAATTTATGTTGAAATGAAAGTGTACGTAAATGTTGAATGCTGAATATAAAAGATTGAAAGTGATGTGAAGTGCAAAGGCTATGCTAATCAATGTGAAGGCTAAACATTGAGACAAAAGTTGAAATACATATATTTGTTTGAACATAAAATGTAGATAATCCAAATCTGTTTTGTCTCTTGTAATTATTACTGAATGAGCTGTTAGTTTAGCTCTATTTTATTTTACAAATAATTTTCAGAATTGAAAATGAAAAAACAAGCTTGTGAGCAGTTTTGGAAGTCCAAGAGACTATAGTTCATTTCATATTCCTCCAAAGAATACAAACAACCAAGAGGGCTTTCTTATAAAAAATACATTGTCGAATGAAACTAGTGATCTTATTTTTTAATGGAAGTGGTATGCATCGGAGAAAGAATGAGCAGTAGCAAAAGAGAAGAGTGAAGAGAAGAAACAGTTCAGCAAAAAACTTGACAACATAATTGGATATGAGGTAACCAACATTTGTGACTTGAGAAATTATGTTATTTTCTATATTGCAGCTTGAAAAAGAACATGTTGTAGCATGTTGAGGTAGGAGTCCCCTGTCGATTGTAGCCCGCGGAAAACTAGTGAGAGTTGAAGCTTCCTTTGAGGTAGGAGCCTCTCCACAAAAATTTGATGTAAAAAGGAGTAGCAGCTTGCCTTCATATCACTTTCAACCTAAAGTTTGTGGTTTTCTCCTTTCGGGGTTTCCACTTATATCTGGTGTCTTCATGTGTTTAATTCTTGCATTTGTGTGAATACTTTGAATTCTTGGTAAACAAATCTGCAAACCTCTCTCCTTGAAATCTACAAAATGAATTCAATAACTATTGAGCACAAACATAAGAAGAAGATTAAGTTGAGCAAAAATAAAGAATTAAATACCTGATTCACCCCCCGCTCTTAGTAATTTCCCATCTTAAATATCACAAAGGAGCAAAGCGCAAGGGTCTAAGGAGTATTGGTGAAACAATAAGGCTTGAACTTCTCCGATAAGACCATACAAAGAATTGAAGGTGTATGAGTCGGTAGCTATTGAATCGCAGGAAAAGAGGGATTGGTAGTTTGGATGGATAGTCAACAAGTTTTTGCAAAAACAACTCCAACCACTCTATTCAAAGGCCAAGGATCAACATTAATAAACCAATTTTCAGATTTGAAGACTAAAGATTTTCCGGAAGAACGAGAAAAACAAAGGAACAATTTTGATGGATTATTGTAGAGGGACTTGTTATGCGAGCAGAGATGCTAAACTACAGTTTAGGGACCTGTTCTACTTTCAAGGAAGGCAGTTGACCAGATATTTCTTTTGCTTAAATACAAATATATTTTCCTATAGTTATTCTAGGAAAGACATAATATTTTTAAGTTTATCTATGCATACATGAAATTGAAAGATATTTTAAATATCTCAGTTTCTATAATTATGTGATGACTATTATTTTGCAAACTGTTATGTAAAGCACTATATAAACAGTTTATGAATATTGAAACGAAGTTGGCTTTTATTGGAAAAACACTTGTAGTCCAAATATATTTGAGCAAATATTGAATGTATTCACAATATTTAATGAGGAGTTAGTAGGAAATTCATGTGTTACTTCTCCCTATCAGTATTTTCTCTGTTATATAATTGTCTTCTTCAATGTTTGAGAATGTTAATTTATGAGATTGGATTTCATTGATGCTCCTCTCTTAAATTATCAATCATTAATATTTGTTATTCTAGCCATTTATAAACTCTGTTTTCCTTCAATCATCTTTCTTCCAAATCTCCCAAACAATCAAAGGACTTGCGACTTTCATGCTCTATACAACCTGCTCATTGGCGCTGTGACCTCATTTGTTTAATAACTAGACTCCATGCCCAATGGTTTTGAAAATCACCCAACCAATTCATCCTTCTAGACCTAAATTTGGCCACCTGAACTCAATTTTTTGAATACACATCCAGAACAAACACAATCTCTGCAAGATACTATAGGAAGACCTGTCACCATATTTTCTTTACATAGATTTTGAAATGAGCAATAGTTTAAGTGACCAAATTGCTCATGCCAAAGTTTGCTCACTTCATCATTATGAGCAATAAATACCGAGCGAAGAGTTGATGACCCAGAGTTGTTGAACTTATACAACCTTGTAGAATCATCAGCAATTCCAGTAGCTAAAATCTATCTAAGTTCTCTTAGGTCCTTAATTACAACATTGTGAGGTGAAAATTCAACGGTTTTACCTTCACCTGAATGAGTTATCTGATATACAGATAGAAGGTTGCAAGATAAGGTTGGAACACATAAGACATCATTAAATTGAGCATTGCCTAGATGAATAGTTCCAATCCCCACAACACTAAGAGATCTATCATCACCAACATATATATTTTTGGTGTTACAATCATTTAAAGAAGAAAACAAGGCTTTGTTTTTGGCCATGTGATAAGAAGCTCCAGAATCAATGA
>APFE030025453.1:151769-232152 GCA_000404065.3 Pinus taeda | reverse complement strand
CATCAGCCGATATTCTCCTAAAAATTTACTATCCGCATGGTTATTTATTCCCTTCTAATCTGCTCTTCTTGCATCATCATTCAATTGTCTTGAAGATGGATCCCAGTTGGGATTCGAAATGTTGGCATGAAAAAGTCCAAACTGTGGTTTCTCCGGCAACCAATTCAAAAGATAAACACCACAGATCTCTAAAAATCCAGGTCTAGAGAGTCTCACATGGAGATTGATAGTGAGGAGAAAGAGGCTTCAAAGGATGTGGGTGATTCCTTTAGTTCAAATGTTCATTCGTTAAACTTAAGGAGGAGTTAGTAGAGCTAGTAGAGCTAGTGGACCTGCCTAGAGAAGTTGTCGATACCATGAAGAGGCCGGCATGGCTTCGTGAAACTTTGCATGATGTAAAGAGGTATGCAGATCCTAGAGATACTCTAAGGGAGAGCATATGACCACAAAGGTTTTCGAGTTATATGGCATTGATGAGCCACGTCATTGATTCCAAGCCTTTCAATTATGAAGAGGAAATAGGCTAGTAAGTTTGTAGGGATGCCATGATGGAGAAGTATCATTCCATTATGAAGAATGATGTGTGGGAGATAGTTCCAAGACCCAGGGAGAAGTCAGTGGTGACTTCTAAGTGGATCTATAAGAAAAAGCATGAAACATAAGTACAAAGCAAGGTTTGTGGAAAGAGGGTTCTCCAAGAGAGAGAGACTGGACTATGAGGAGACTTTTTCTCTAGTCGTTGGGTACACTTACATCAAGGCTATTGTTTCTATTGCTTCAATTATGAGTTGGAGTTTACATCAGATGGATGTAAAGACTACGTTCTCCAATGGTGTTATTAGAGAGGAAGTGTACATAGAGAAACCTCGGGGATTTGTGATACATGGGAAGGAGTCCCATGTCTGCAAATTGAAAAAGGCCTTGTACAGACTCAAGTAGACTCCTAGGGCATGGTATTCCAATATTGATGGATACTTAATGAGCATGGGCTTCATTAAGAGTGATGTGGATCCTAACCTTTAATACAAGGTTGTTCATGGTGATCCTTTGATCTTGGTTTTGTATGTTAATGAATTGTTCCTTACTAGGGAAAAGAGGCTCATTGTTAAGTGCAAGAGGAAGTTGGCTTCTCACCCTTTTGGGCTCCATGTTTGTTGGCTACCAAGGCGGCCTATGCCTACTCGTGTTTTTTTAAGGTCGACGTGCCTATATTTGTTTTCAAGCCTGTCAAAGGCTTTGACTTGTCGACCAGAGTATCTCCATGTGTTATATGGTCTTATCGGTCAAAGTATCTTCCCGTGTTTTTTGTTATCTTTCCATTCTGAGTATTTTCTGGCATGTTATTTTTTCAGTCATAGTATCTTCCGTCGATGCTAAAACAATGTGTGGATGACCATTTTTTGTTGTATTTCGAGCTCTCCATGGGGTTTCTTTGAGGGGTGTGCATGCCCTGTATCTTGTTACCATTCATATGTTCTATGGGGATTAGATTGGCACATATGTTATATGCATGACATATGTAAACATCTTTTTATTTTAATAGAAAGTGTTAATTTTTTCTTTCCTAAAAAAGAGAGAGAGATAGCTATGGAGTTCGAGATGAAAGATCTTTGCTTGACGCATTATTTCTTGGATTGGAAGTGTGGTAAAGACCTGGTGAGACATTCTTTAGACAAAGGAAGCACACAATTCAGATCTTTATGAAAATTCAATATGATGGATTGCAAGTCCATGGCTACACCTATGGTGCCCAATTCGAAGAAGCTGGGTGATTTTGCTTTAGATTCAAATTTGGTGGATCCCAATATGTACAAGCAATTAATTAGATCCTTTTCCTTATTGGTGCAAATACGCTCATTGTTAGGTGCAAGAGGGAGTTGGCTTCAGAGCTCAAGATGAAGGATCTTGGCTTGATACATTATTTCTTGGGATTGGAGGTGTGGCAAAGACCTAGTGAGATCTTCTTTGGATAAGGGACATACACAATTCAGATCTTGTGAAGATTTAGTATGATGGATTGTAAGTCCATGGCTACACCTATGGTAACCAATCTAAAGAAGTTGAGTGATTCCACTTCAAATTCAGATTTGGTGGATCCCAATATGTACAGGTAGTTGATCATATCCTTAATGCACCTAGTTAACACTAGGGCAGCTATTTTCTTTGCAGTGAACACTCTAAGCTAGTATATGGTTGATTCGAGGCATGTACATTGGTTTGGAATGAAGCATGTGTTGAGATACTTACATGGTATAGTTGGATATGATCTGATATATGTCTTAGGTGGTGTGAGGCTACAGGAATATACTAATTTTGATTGGGCCAAGAATTTAGAGGACAAAAAGAGCAACTTGAGGTGATGCATCAACTTGGGATCATCTATCATATCCTAGTTTAACAGGAAGTATACTTCCTTCGCATTCAATACAGAAGAGGTGAAGTATATTGCAACCAATGCCACAAATCAAGTAGCGTGGCTATAGAAGCTACTTGCAGAGCTATTTGATCATAAACTAGAGAAAACCCTGATATATTGCAATAATCAAAGTTGTGTCAAGCTTTCAGAGAATCTAGTATTACATGACAGGTCGAAGCACATTGAAATCAAATATCACTTCATCCGAGACATGGTGCATAAAGGATCAATGAAGCTCCAATACATATCCACAAACGAAATCCAAATTATGGACATTCTCACCAAGCTTTTGTCTAGGGGGGAGTTTGCATACTTTTGAAACAAGCTTGACGTGATATAGAATATCTCCCTCACTAAAAGGGAATGTTGATGATTTTACAGCATCAGGTAAACATTCTCTCACAGGGTCATGCTGATTTGACTAGGGGAGAATGGTACATTCACCCATGGGGCCATACTAATTTGGATAAAGGCGAATGGCCTAGGGGAAATATTTCTCCCATGGGGCAATGTTGATTTGGCCAGGAGATATTGGCCCACCATGACTCACATTAATAGCTCCAGAATGGAGTGATCTATTTTTATAGAGCAAGTTTGAATTTTTTATTGATTTGGGTTTTTCACCCAATAGTGGGGTAAACAATTCTATTATAATGTTGAGTTGACATGTAGGCTCCATTTGTGAAGGGTCTCCTTGTGATAAGGGGTTGCTTAATGGGGTCTACTCAACATTAAAGCTCTATATAAATAAACAAACTTGTGAGGAGAAAATATATGAACATTGTTTCTAGTGGAGAAGAAATTCATCTAAGGAAATTTGTTGCTAGGGATAATTTTTATCATTTTATCTCTCTTGTTAGCAACACATGTGAAAGTAGACCAAGTTTGGAAAAATCTTTGACAACCACACGTGAAGAATTGATTGAGTTTCTTTGACTAGTTTTAATTGAAAGTGGACTAAGTTGTTTAACCAAGCATTTAATAACAGAGTTTGATCACACATGCGAGTTGACCACTATAGGGCCAAATTTTACCAAACCAAAGTTAGACCAAGTTGTTGACCAGAATTAACTTCTAATTTTTTAACTAGTTTGACCAATCATTGTCTGAACAAGTTTGATTGATATTTGACTAGGATTATCAACACAAATTTCTAATTTATAAACCTTGATGAAAGATATTTTTCCTCGAGAAAAAATGTTGGATTTTCTCCCAAGGTTGGGTTTCCCAAGTGAAAAATATATATTTCTTATTGTGCATGGTTGTCTTTCTATGATCTATATTGTTTTCGTTGCATTTACTATTGAAATTTTCTATGTAATTATTCAATGATAGCAATGGCATTGTTATCGCTCAAACTAGCAGGGGTCCTGGGAGGGGATCCTATAGAGAGACTACTAGGTCGAGGGAAACAATGGAGCGATAACCCACTTGTTGGTATAAGGAATTACTGGGGGGGTGAATCAGTAATAGTGAGATTCTTTTTCTTTTCAAATATGCTTACAAACCATTTTTATATTTTGTTACTTGTGAGAGAATTAATTCATAAAGAAAGTGAGCAACAAGTTTAAACATTCATGTTCATACAACCAATCACATGAGCATCATCCACATTTAACACATTGTTTTCATGTGGAAACCTAGAGGAAAGAAACCACCAAATTGTTGTTTGTTTATGATGTAAATTAAGCACCTACTTAATTACATTTGTTCGTTTGTGAGCACTCACTCAGAGGAGGCATTGACCCCCTTAGGTTAGCAAGCACCAACTTGCAAAGAGGCACCAACCTCTTTTGAATGCAGACACCAACCTGATCTTGCCATTGTTCTACTATTTCTTACAATTTTCAAACTAAAAACAGAGGCATATATATTACAAGTAAAATACCAATATGGTTGGTTGCAAACTCAACTTCTTCTCTCAGTCCATTTTTGTTCCACATAGTCTCTTTGGTCTCATGCAGCTCCTCTTTTCTTGTTTCTCACAACAGCATATCCTCAGCACTCTGCCTTCTCTCACACAGGGTTTTTGTTGCACATTCTTCAGCTCTACCCTCGTTATTCTTCTCATAGCAACAATGTTGCTCTCGCTGCACCAGCACTCTCTTACTACTCTTCGTGCTTAGACCTCTATGTCTCCTCTCATAGCTCTCACTCCTCGGCACTTCAACAATATGCTCTACTCCCCACATTGCTCGATGGAAATTGATTTCTCTGATCCATTGATGCACACTGCACCAACCTGTCTCTGTTGTCTGTGTCCATACTTTCCAAGTGTACTTCGGCATGGCTCCTTCTGTTGTCATTGCATCTCCCGATTGAACTTTGTCATAGTATTAAATATAGAGATGGGATTTTGAGTTCGCTATTGACTTCCTATGTGGATTTCCATACTAAGAATTTAATCCCAGATGACCTGCACACTCTACCATGACTTCCATCCTTATTTATTGCTCCAGAGAGCTTGACAACACTCAGGAATGGCCATTATGTTACTCAATTAACTCTACTAGACATGGACGCAAAACAACTGATTACTTTCTCCACTTCTTCAATTTTTCTCTATGAATTGTCGTCCTCGTTGCCTTGTCTCAGAGCCTTCTGCAAATTCAGCTAACTCAGACAACCAACTTCATCGATCTACATTTAATTCTTCAGCGACCAAATCAACCATCCATTAAGCTTACTGTACTACTTCATCGGAACCCAACATATCGTAACTTACACAGGCGAAATATTATGATATTGCAATGCTCTGATATCTTGGCCCCCTTTTCCTTTAGCTCCTTTGGCATTTCCTTTCTCATAGGACTGAGACCCATGATTATCGGTTTAGTGCTATATCAGAGCCCTTTTGTATCGTAACTTCAATAGACAAGATGTTACGATATTAATCAGTCTTGATATCCTTAGCTCCCTTTGTTCAGTCCTTGGTCCCTTTAATCTCCATACGACCATGTTCCAGGAAATATCGGAGCCCCCTCTGTTGTAACTTCTCAACCATCATTTGCACAGGGGTCATGATGTTCTTATCCTTCGATATTCTGACCTCCAATATGCTAATGTCACTAGCCACTTCAGTTTATCGGGCCCACTAACATGCTACCATGTGTCCAATGGGAGGAGAGAGAAAGAGTTTTGATATGTCTTGGTTTGCATCAATTCTTTTTTAAACTTTGTTTGGCATTCCTAGGCACTTTTAGCAACATCGGCCCTGCTGGATATCGTAACTTCTTAAATACCATTGTTAAGAAGCTATGATATTCCGATATCCTAGACCATTGATATTTCGATGACCTCTAATATCTTAGTCTCTGATATCATTTGCTCTAATGCTCTGATATTCTAGTCTTTGGGGTTCCAATATCTGGTTTCGATACGCTGACCTCTGATATCTCAACCTTCTTAGGACTTCAAGTCCTTGAACTTCGGCAGACCATAACGTTTTATCGAGGAGCCCATTTTTAAACTTTCACACACTGTTGGACAACTCTTTTTCAGATGACTTTCCAATGGAGAGGGTCTGATGTAGGCTTTAATCCCATATGTTACCTCTAAGATGGTTGTAAACTCTTTGCCACTCTTTTCTCCTTGACTCTTCTTCTTGTGCATGAAATGTTGAACTCCCAACCATCATAGTCATCATTTTATGGCTTGTCTAGTAAACCCACTACTATGATGATTCTCTACATGAAGTCTGCAACTACCATGGGATTCCTTCTGGACTCCCAATGATCATGTTGACCTTGGTTGACATCAATTCCAACACTAACATAGCCACTAGCCATCCAGACACCACCAATTGTCCAACAATCTCCCCCTTTGGCATTGATGGTAACACCATAAGTTCCCCCTTATGCTAGGCATGGTATTCTCTGATGCCCTAGTAATATTCTCCCCCTTTGGCATCAATGGCAAAGAATATTTCTTCCCCCTGAACCATTGCAACCTACTCTTTCATGGATCCCACATGTTGAGTAGTTGCCACCACCTACTAAAATGAAGTCATTTGAAAGGAGGAGTCACAACTCCTATATGTTTCTTGAGATATTCAAATGGTTCTCTTGTCATTAGCTTAGTAAAGATATCTACAAGTTGCTCTTTAGTGGCCACGTATTCAAGTCTGACAATATTGGTTGCAACTTGTTCCCTCAAGAAATGGAACTTGATAGGAATATTCTTAGCCTTTAAATGCATGACTTGTTTTTTGGAGATGTTGATGGCACTTGTATTGTCACACATAATTGGAATAGGATCAGTGAGCTCTACCTGAATATCTTTTAAAGTATGCTTCATCCATAGAATCTATGTACAACAGGTAACAACAACAATATACTCTGCTAGAGCAGTCGATAAAGAAATGAAGGCTTGTTTCTTGTTGACCCATGACACCAAGCATTTCACCAAGAAGAAAGTTGCACCAAAGGTGTTTTTACTGTCATCAAGATTGTCAGCCCAATCTGCATCAATGTATGCCTTTAACTCAAATTATTTTCTCTTAGCATACCACAGTCCATATTTTGTTTATCCTTGAAGATATTTGAAAATTCTTTTGACAGCAACATGACTTTCACATGGGAAAGCCTGAAATCTGGCCACGAGACCCATAGCGTGCATGATGTATGGCCTCAAAGTTGTAAGATACAACAAGATTCCTATCATGGGACTGTATTCAGTCTCATTTACTAGTGATGTTCCATATTCTTTGCACAATTTTCAGCCTATAGTCATATGTGTACTAACTTGCTTGCAGTCTTCAAGCACAAATTTATTTAGAGTTTCCTTGAGATATTTGGATTGGGATATAAACACTCCTTATGGTGACTGGGAGATTTGCAAACCTAGGAAGAATGAGATTTCTCTGATCATGGACATTTCAAACTTTGTCTGCATACATTTTGTGAATTGATGCCCAAATTGTTCCATGTCACTACCAAAGCTTATATCATCCACATACACTACTACAATTAGTAGATGATCACATTCAGAATTTATGTATAAATTGTTGTCTATTGATCCTTTCTTAAATCCTTTTTGCTAAAGGTATTTGTTCAGCCTTTCGTACCAAGCTCTAGGAGCTTATTTCAGTCCATATAGAGCCTTCTTCAACTTACATACGAAACCTTCATCTGTGGTGAGTATAAATCCTTCTAGCTGCTCAACATAAACTTCTTCTTCCAAAACTCCATTGAGAAATGCAGACTTCACATCCATCTAATATACCTTGATGTTTTTATGGCAGGAAAAAGCAAGAAAGATTTTGATAGCTTCCAGTTGTGTTATTGGTGCAAAGGTTTCATCGAAATATACCACTCCTATTTGGGCATACCCTTTGCAAACCAATCGAGCTTTTCTCTTGATTACTTGACCCTGCTCATTCAGCTTGTTTTTCAAAACCCATTTGGGTCCAATAACAGTTTTCTCTCTAGGCCTTGGAACAAGCTCCCAAGTGTCATTATTTTCAATCTGGTCAAGTTCTTCATTCATAGCTTTCACCCAGAACTTGTCTTCACTTGCTTGGTTGAGATTCTTGGGTTCAATCTATGAAAATAGAGTCATACTTGCATAACTTGTATTACCAACAAGTTTTCTCTTGTTTTGGACACCATGTCTTTGATATCCAAGTATTTGACTCTTAGGGCGTTCTTTCTATACATACCTAGAAGGTGTCTTTGTCCTTGGAGTTGTGTCTGCTTCCTCACTTTCACTATCTGAATTTGTTTCTTCCAGATCTGTGAATCTCATATTTGAATTTTCTTCATCATCTGAGTTCATATTTCTTTTTAGAGGACTTAGGTTATGATGCTATTACATCTACTATCACATTAATGCAATCCTCAATATTTTTTGTCATCTTGTTGTAACACTCATATCATTTACTTCAAGCAGAGTACCCGAGCAATATTCCCTCATCAGCGCGTAAGTCAAACTTTCCAAGATTCTTGTCATTCTTTTTTATGAAGCACTTGCTCCCAAACACCTTGAGGTGTTTAACTAAAGCAGGGCTTCCTTTCCACAACTCATAGGGAGTTTTATTACTATTAGGCTTGAGTTGATTTTTGTTTGACATATACATTGTTTCCTATGTTGCTTCTCCCCAGTGGATGTGAGACACATATGCTTCATCCAACATTGCTCTAGCTATTTCTTGGATTGTTTCGTTCTTCTCTCCACTACTCCATTTTGTTGTGGAGTTCCAACCACTAAGTATTGTCTTCTCATGTCGTGCTCTTCAAAGAATTATTCAAACTCTCTTGAAGTGTACTCTCCTCCTTTGTCTGATATTAAGCATTTTATCTTTAAGTATTTCTCATTTTCTACTTGAGCTTTAAATTTCTTAAAGTGCTTGAATGTTTCTGACTTTTCTTTTAAGAGCACAATCCAAGTGGCCCTGGTAAAATCATCAATGAGCAGCATGAAATACATTTCTCCTTCTTAGGTTTTTGCTCTAGTTGGGCCACAAATATCTGTGTGAATGAGCTCCAGTGGTTTGGATAATGAGAACTCTTTTGACTTGAAATGAGTCCTAGTCTACTTTCCAAAATAACATGATTTGCAAATTGAGTTATTGAACCTTGATAGTCTTGGTAATCCTCTCACAGCGCACATCTTGCTAATTTTTATCAAACTATCAAAATTCATATGCCCAAGCCTCTTGTGCCACACTCATGCCTCATTCATTTTGCTTAAATAGTAGTTAACTCTAGTATCATCAAACACATATACATTATTGTAAGTTCTGATTGCTTTTCCCACCAACTTTCCATTCTTCATGTTGCGGATCTCACAATCTTTGGATCAAAATATCACATCATAGCCATTATCACACATTTGGATAACACTAAGTAGATTGTGCTTGAGACATTCCACATATAGCACATTTTGTGCTTTTATCTTTTGATCAAGACTGACTATGGCTTTACCCTTGATTCTTTCTCGAGCATTGTTTCCAAAGGTAACATTGTTTCCTCTATCCTTTTCTTTTAGCGGCAAAAATTTACTTTTATTCCTAGTCATGTGTTTGGAACAACCACTATCCACATACCATTTGTTTCTTGATTATGGGTTGATAGAGCGAGTCCACACTGCATGCTATTTTTAATATTTCATTTCCAACTCCCCTTATCCTTTTGGATAGATGACTGTCTAATATTCTATGACTTAGACAGATATTCAAACATGCTTTTGCACTCACTTGTCGTGCTCAAAATTGTTGCATTTGAAGCAGTCTACTTCACATAGCAAGGGAAAGAAGAAGTTTTGATCTCTTAGAGAATAATTTTGAGATCTAAAATTCTAATATTTGTTATATCTAGGCTTTTCATCTCTTTCAACTTTCATCCTTCTACAATCGACAGCTTTATGTCCAAATATATGACACTTATAACAATGACCATAAAAAAATAGGCATGCCTATTGTTGGAGGTCTTATGAGATTGTGCATGAAGGTACCTTGGTTTTCTGGCTAATAGATTCGTTCTCCATTGATGATCTCCTCTTTGCCTTACTACTATTTTGTCTACATTGATTCTTCCTTGATGTTTCCTCACATAGATATGTGGTTCTTGGAACCATGCGGGCCTGAACTTGATCTTCTCCATAGAAGATTCTTGTTTCTTTGAGTATCCCAAACTTGTTTTGACTCTTGGCTATTTAGAATCTGATCTAGTTTCCTTGTGCCTTCTGCAAATTTTCCATTCAAACCCTTCTCGGTTTTTATTTTTCAATATCAGTGCTTAGAGAGAAAACCTTTGGTTCAAGACACTGACATTTCTCTTCCCATTCCTCGATCAAGTCTCAAAGAACACCTTCCTTTCATTTAACCTCTTCCAGTTTAACTTTCACAAATATAATATCATCTTTGCATGTCATTGAGATTGTTTCCTTCCTTAGCTTAAGCAGATCTTGTTTTAATTGTTTGTTCTCTTCTTCTAGTTTCTCACATGTTTATTGTTTTTCTTCCAGTAGAAGGACTAAACTATCTTTGATTTTGATCATTTCTTCAAGTTTTTCTTTTTGATACGCAAACTCCTCATTATCAAAGTTATACATACCTTTTTTAGCACGATGTAGTTGTTCCTTCAATTGTTTATTCTTCTTCCTCGCTTTCTTTAGCTCATCAAGGGCACTGATAAATTTTCCTTCAAGGTTCACTACTCCTTCTTCTTCTTCCTCTTCAAAATCCATAATACTTTTTCTCTTGGAGTTTGTTCCAAAAGCCATAAGTAAATACTTATCTGAATCATCCTCCGAAGAGTTTTCATTGTTTGACACTGGCGCTAAGCTATCTTCTTTGGAGTAGAACCCCATTTTCTTATAGAGCTTTTTCTTCTGATGTTTCTGATACTTGTTTCCAAATTTGTGATCAGAGCTTTATTTAGCTCATCAAGGGCACTGATGAGTTTTCGTTCAAGGTTCACTACTCCTCCTTCTTCTTCCTCTTCAAAATCAATAATACTTTGTCTCTTGGAGTTTTTTCCAAAATCCATAAGTAAATACTTATCTGAATCATCCTCCGAAGAGTTTTCATTGTCTAACTATGGCGTTGAGCTGTCTTCTTTGGAGTAGAACCCCATTTTCTTATAGAGACTTTTCTTTTGATGTTTCTGAGACTTGTTTCCAAATTTCTGATCATCTTCCTTTTCAGCATTTTATTTATAAGGGCATTTGGACGAAAAAATTCCAACTCTTCCACAGTCAAAACATTTAAAGGGAAACTTCCCTTTATATTTTCCTGAGCCACGCTTCAATTCCCTGGCTAATTGAACCAACTCCTGATCAGATTCACAGTTGAAGCAAGCTTGATGATCTTTGTGCTCCTTGGCCTTTTTGGATACTTTGAATATTGCTTTCTTAAGTTCAGAATTTTCTCTAACTACTATCATCTCATAGGTTGTGAGAGTACCATGTAGCTGGTCAATCTTGAAATCCTTTAAATTAGTCATTTCTTCAATAGTTGAGACTTTGGCATTAAATCTCATGGGAAAAGATCTTAATATTTTCTGAACAATCATCTCTTCCTTGACCTCTTCTCCAAGTCCTCTAATCATATTGGTTACTTCATCAACTCTGAGGAATTATTCTACTATTCTTTCATCTTCACTCATTCTCAAGCTCTCAAACCTCATTCTGAAGGTTTGAAGTTTTTCCTGCTTAACTTTGTCATCTCCTTCATGAATTTGGTTAAGCTTTATCCATACTTCCTTATCATACTTACAGTGCATAACTTTTACAAGCCCTGAATTACTAAGACCAAAGATAATGGCATTGTTGGCTTTAGAATTATTTCCATATAATTTTTACCATATGCATCAATGGGAGGAATATCGGGGACATTGTAGTCTACTAGCACTGAAGTCCAAACATCTACTCCTAGGGACATAAGATACGCTTCAATTCTTACTTTTCAAAAGGCATAGTTTGTCCCATCAAATATTGGTATTCTACTTGAGAAAGCCTCTTGAGTATATTGCTTAGACATAATTCCTTATAGATCTACCTTCTAGTGGTTAAATTGTTCCTGAAGGAACTTGGATCTGATACCAATTGTTGGTATAAGGAATTACTGAGCCGGGGGGGTGAATCAGTGATAGTGAGATTTTTTTCCTTTTCACATATGCTTACAGTGATTTTTTATATTATGTTACTTGTGAGAACATTCATTCATAAAATAAGTGAGCAACAAGTTTAAACATTCATGTTCATACAACCAATCACATGAGCAGAACACACATTTGAAAGTGTTTTCACGTGGGAACCCAGAGGGGAAAAACTACCAAATTGTTATTTGTTTATGATGTAAATTAAATACCTACTTAATTACATTTGTTTTTTTATTAGCACCCACTCACAGGAAGCACCGACCCCCTTAGATTAGCAAGCACCAACCTCTTATGAATGCAGGCATCAACCTGCTCTTTCCATTGTTCTACTATTTCATACAATTTTCAAACTAAAAACAGAGGCATATATATCACAAGTAAAATACCAATATGGTTGGTTGTAGACTCAACTTCTGCTTTTAGTCCACTGTTTCTCCACAGGTCCCTTTGGTCTCATACAACTTCTATTTGCTTGTTGCTCATAGCAACATATCCTCAACACTCTACCTCCTCTCACACAGGCTCTTTGTTGCATACTCTTCACCTTTGCCCTCGTTGTTCTTCTCACAGCAACAATTCCTCTCTCGTTGCACCAGCACTCCCTCACTGTTCTTCGTGCTTAGACCTCTCTGTCTCCTCTCACTCCTTAGCACTTCAAAAATATGCTCTACTCCTCACATTGCTCGATGGCAGTCGATGGTTTTGATCCACTGGTGCACACTACACCAACCTGTCTTTGTTGCCTATGCCCATACTATCCAAGTGTACTTCGACATGGCTCCTTCTGTTGATGTTGCGTCTGTCGATTTAACTCTGTCATACTATTAAATACATAGATGGGCTTTCGAGTTCTCCACTGAATTCCTATGTGGATTTCCATACTAAGAATTTAATCCCAGGCAGCCCACACACTCTACAGTGACTTCCATCCCTATTTATTGCTCCACAAAGCTTGATAGCACTCAAGAATGGCCACTATGTTCCTCATTTAACTCTATCAGACGTATATGCAAAACAACCGATTGCTTTCTCCACTTCTTCAATTCTTCTCTGTGAACAGTTATCCCCATTTCCTTGTCTTAGAGCCTTTTGCATATTCAACTAACTCAAACAACCAATTCCACTGATCTGCATTTAATTCTTTAGCTGCCAACTAAATCATCCATTAACCTCACTGTACTGCTTCATCGGAACCCAACATATCGTAACTTACACAGGCGAAATCTTACGACATTGCACTGCTCCAATATCCTCGGCCCCCTTTTCCTTTAGCTCTTTTGGCATTTCCTTTCTCATAGGACCGAGACCTGTGACCATTGGTTTAGCACTATACCGAAGCCCTTTTGTATAGTAACTTCAACAGGCAAGATGTTACGATATTACTCAATCCCGATATCCTTAGCTCCCTTTGTTCAGCCCTTAGTCCCTTTAATCTCCATATGACCATGTACCAGGTAATATTAGAGCCCCCTTTATCATAACTTCTTATCCATCATTTGCACAAGAGTTACGATGTTCTTATCCTTCGATATGCTGATGTCACTAGCCACTTCAGTTTCTCGGGCCCACTAACATGTTGCCATGTGTCCTACGAGAGGAGAAATAAAGAGTCTTGATATGTCTTGGTTTTGCATCAATTACTTTGTTAACTTTGTTTGGCATTGCTCGACGCTTTTAGCAATATAGGCCATGTTGGATATCTTAACTTCTTAAAATACCAATGTTAATAAATTCTGATATTCTGATATCCCACACCTATGATATTCCGATGACCTCTCATATCTTAGTCTTCGATATCATCTGCTCTGAGGGTACAATCTGGCCTGCTCCAATGCTCCGATATTCTAGTCTTCGGGGTTTCAATATCTAGTCCCGATATGATGACCTTTGATATTTCAACCTTCTTAGGACTTCAAGTCTCTAAACTTCGGCAGACCATAACTTTTGATCTAGGAATCCATTTTTAAACTTTCACACATCGTTAGAATCTCTTTCAGATGACTTTCTAATGGAGATGGTCCAATGTAGGCTTTGAGCCCATCTGTTACCTCTAAGATGGTTGCAAACTCTCTATCACTCTGTTCTCCTTGACTCTTCTCCTTGTGCCTGAAATTTTGAACTCCCAACCATCATAGTCATCATTTTATGGCTTCTCCAATGAGCCTGCTACTATGATGATTCTCTACATGAATCCTGCAGCTGCCATGGGATTTCTTCTGGACTCCCAATCATCATGTTGACCTTGGTTGACATCAATCATCATGTTGACCATGGTTGACATCAATGCTAACACTAACACAACCACTAGCCATCAAGACACCACTAATTGTCCAACACCATTGTCACCTCAACTTAGGCTCCCTACTTTTTACGGACTTTCATTGATGAGAGGAGTTCTCGTATATGAAGAATCACAAGAATGTATGATCAATGATAAGATAGGGACTAATTCCTAGGGCCTATTCACAAGAGGGACTCAATTATATGGCTTTCTTGCTTGGGAAGCAAAGTGACATACTCTCTAGGAAGGGCTAAGAGGATTCTCGAGGCTAGGTTTTGGGAATATATCACCTTGCTTCCTAAGAAAAAAAGTGATATAATTGAGTCTCCCTTTTGAATAGGCCCTAGAAATCACTACCTCTCTTATCATTGATCATACATTCTTGTGTTCTTCATATTCCAGGACTCCTCCCATCGGTGAAAGTCCGTAAAGAGTCGGGGGCCTTAGCTGAGGTGACAATGAGCTATCACTCCATTGTTTCCCTCAACCTAGTAGTTGCTCTATAGGATCCTCTTCTATGACCCCTGCTAGTTTGAGCTATAAGATTTTGGCGTTGTTGTCGGGGACAGGAGACGTATCTTGTTTCCTTTACGATATCATTGATATATCATTCTTGGCAACTCCATTGGAAGAGTGAAGCCCTAGTTTTTCATTGAACTTTAAGGTCGATGCTTGTAGGGTCGAGCAAGCATTTTTCTAGGCATATTTAAATTCACCCTGGTGACTCCTACATAATTTACATGTATATATCAATAGGATGTATTTCTTTGATGATTTTCCCACTTGGACATTGCTAACATCCCTGGGCACCCCAATAATGTCACAGGAAGGATGGTGTGTGGGGTACACGTGTTTGATGGTGACCCACTCTCCATAATTGACCATGTGGAGAGATTTAATGCACATACTTCAAAGGAGAAAGTGGTCCACCAGGATGTCCTTATGTTGTTGTTCATGAGTTCTCTCTATGGTCATAACTCATAGTTGCAAAATCACGAACCTAGGATAATCTCATCTATTGAGGAGTTCATTGATGGCTTTCTTAGACGTTTTCAAGTATGCTCTACATTAATCATTCAAGGGGAAGCCTTCATCGAGCATCATCAAGACCTTAAGAATCTAAGTGATGAATGGGAAGACAATTCCTCCTTGGGTCCACATAATAAAATGATGATTTTGAGAACACGTGTTGGGGAGGATGAATCTATGAAAGTGAAGTTGAGGCTAACCTTACTCCTGATAACACTCATTTTAAGAACCTTGGGGAAGGTAATCCCATTAGCCCCTTGGAAGTTGATATTATTGAAAAGGAGAAATGGGAAATTGTTGGTCCTTAATTTGATTGTGCTCCCATTTATGATACTGACAAGGAGGATGAAGTTGGGATTGGTCTTCCCTTTATTTATGATGACATATCCATCAATACCCTTGGGAAGGAGGATCATTATTTTCCCTTGCATGAAAGATGGCAGTTGGAAATAATTGATTTTCCTTTTCGGGAAAACCCTATCTTTGATACTAATGATGAGGGAATTGATAGGGCCCTTGCTCCTACCTGTCTTCCTTGTGATTTGGGAGTATGTCCAAATCACTCGAGCCTTTAGAATATGTTTTTCAGGAAGTGAGCCCCATTGAATACAATATCTCACGTTCCCTGTCATATTCCCTTCTTGTTCATCATTTTGAGTCATCCATCACTGATTTCCTCACCCCTTGTCATATGATATCAAGTGACCATGAGCCCTTCCCCGTGCTAAGTATAATTTCAAGGAAGAGCCCCTCTTTGAATATAGTTTATCCCCTTGAACACCCTCGAGATTATGATTTATCAATGACCTCCCCTCTCCAAGGTGACCATCCCCTTGAGCACCCTATTTGTTTCACTCCTTCCTTTCCTCACCTTTTGTTCCCCTCCCATCATGACCTTGTGGCGTCCAGAAAGCATAATATTATGAGCAATGATTGCAATAGGGAATTCTTGAGAATGATCATTCATTCCACCATTGTGTACTTAGATGGAAAGCCTCACACTTCTAGATTGACTTATTTTCCTAGGGCTTCTCGTTACCTCGAATCAAGATCATATTTTCCCACCTCCCACCCGCTTCATCCTCTATGTGATTGTGTCAATATTCACTTTGGGATTTGTTATATGAGTAATTATATTGGCAGGCATATGTATATTGATATGATGATATGTCGTTTGCACTAGCTTTATGATTTCATTTAATACTAACATTGTATTATATGCATGTTAGGGTAAGATACATTTCATGTTGACTTTCTCATTAGAACTAACATCATATGATATTCTTGAGATGGATTAGTTGCGTTGAGATTAAATTTGCTTATTTTTATTTTCTTGTTGATTTTTATGACCTAATACTAAGCATGTGTAATCATAACATGCCACAAAAACATGTTGCCCTGTGTGCTTGGTCTTTGATATGTGCAGGTAACATCTGTGATACCAAGAGATTGTTGGTGTTCTTGTGACCTCCCATTCGAGTAGCTTTGCGCACTTTCCAATAGATCATGTCCCAGTGGGAACAAGATGTTACCCACCACCTGTGGGTCCTGTGTATAGGAGAAAAAGTTTCTCCTGGATGGTCCTTAGTCGGCAACCAGTAGCCACCAGATAGCTCAATGTGCCATTGTTTCTGCCACTTGAGCTAGCCATGTGGTCCCTCGACCACTTTCCATGAAAGTATGTTTGAAGGTGGACCTCCCGACCCAAAGGTATGGCTTTTCATTGGTATAGTTGAGTAATTTTCCTTACTTGTCATGAGCACTTTTGGACATGGACTACTGGGGGGGATTCAGTGAAAAGTGTGGGTTAGGCTTGTATTCTTGTATCCACTGCCTGATTTCATGGTTACCCTTGTATTCCAATCTCGTGGGATCTCCTTTAATGACCATTTGGCTTTGGGTTGGCACTACATGGGAAACCTTGATTTTAGTTGTGTGGTCCCACTTCCTGATACCACTTACATTACTCTCATTCCACTCATTTTAGCCCCATTCATTTATTTTCCCATCTTGGTCCACATGTGTCCTCTGAGTCCACATTGGATTAGTCTCCCCCTCCCCTTGTCCACACCTTGGGTCAGGCCTGGAACAATGCCCCGAAGGTTGATGCAGCTAAAAAGAAAAGAAAATACATGATTTGGCCACTCAACAAGAAATGTACCACAAAATGCAAAAGATGGTCGGGACATGCAATTTTAGCATGTGGGAAAAAGCCAAACATGAGCTCTACTCCTTATCTATGGGTATCACACTGGTTCTTATGGGCCCTAGATGAGCCCCCTCCCTCATTAAGGAACCCATGATTGTCCTAACCCCTGGTGGGCTATGAATTGCCCCACCTTAAGGGGGTATACACATCATGGTCTCATCCCCTAAAACCCCGAGCAGTTATGAAGAAAAATTAATCAAATGAAAAAGGAATATGAAGAAGTTTGAAAAAACAAAGGTCGAGGTAACTCGTACCACGATTTTCTCCCTCCTACACTAATATACCTAGGTGTGGGCTTCCCTCATTATAGTTGTTCTTGTACCATAACATGTGGGCTGGATGAATCCCCTGCTCCCCTCTGCTCCATTATTATATCATTTTCCACCTACCATTTGAGGGATATACCATGGACATGTCACCCCCTTTAGAGGTTGAAACCACCTAATAGGGTCCTTGGTTAGCCTCCTATTGAATTTGAAGACACTTGTACATACCAAAACATACTATGGAAGGGCATGCCACCTTGTACATACCAAAACCTACTATGGAAGGGCATGCCACCATGAAGTTCCCCATTGGTTTCATGACTTGTAAGCTTTATTACTTGATTATTATGATGATTTGTTGTATTGGAGGGCAAGGGGACACATTTGATCTTATGCAGGATTGCGTGTGGGTCTCCATTTGGGGCTAGCTCTCTCTAAATGGAGTCCTAGGAGCGTTGAGAGCCACAGGCCTCCACCATAGCGGAGATTACTTCATGAATCTCCAACAACGTTCATTTATTGCTCGTGTTCCACAATTTTGGATGAGGATGATGCACCTGTCCACCATGCCCAGTCGGCTCCACAATTGCACCAAACACTTGGAAGATGCTTCAGGGTCCAAAGGATGCCTCCCGCTGTAGAGGGGAGGCTTATGTCATCATCCTAGCCCTTACAGATGGTCAACAAAGATATTTGATCCATTTGGAGGCCTATGAGGTTTCTCTTGTGCCCCTCCGCCCACTTGGGTGCACCACAAGTTCTTTCTTGAAAAACAAGGGGCCAACCCCTTGTCCACTATGTTTGGAGTCTATTTCTTCATCAATGCACCCCTTGGACTTCAATAAGAGTTAAATTTGGCAACTAGGGCCAAACATCACTTTGGACAGCTCTTATGAGGCAGCTGGTATTTTTCTTGGATTCCTCTTTTCGAGAGGTGTAAGATTGATCTAAAGATCATCCCATTCTGACATGTACAAACGAAGTTATGAATTTATTTTGATTATAGACAAATTGTCAAGGTCAGTCAGTGATCAAATTAGCCTCATCTCCAGCGTTCAACGTTGCATATAAATACAAGGTGCCTCCTCATTTTGGCATCTCATCTAATTCATCTTTCTCTCTCTTATCTTGATTGGGTACATATTTCTGGGCCTCTCTCTCTCCACACGTGTGAAAGGAAGATTGTCTTTTCTAGCTGTTGCGTTGACTAGATTTGACTGAAATTTCAGGAGGCCGAAATTTCAGGTGGTTGAACTTTCAAGAGACCGAAATTTCAGGGGGCTGACTTTGACCAGCGTTGACCCTGTTTGACTTCGATTTTGTAAGGGAGATTTCTGTTTGGGCAAGCCACTGTTCCGGCACAAAAAACAAGGCAGTTTGACCCCTGTGTCGACTACCCTAATTCAAGTTGTTGCATTGACTTTTGTTGACCAAAGTTGACTAGTTATTTTCAGAGTGTTTTGGGCTACATTATCTTCTTGTTGGAGGTCGAGTTAACCAAGGTTGACCGAGCTGTTTTGGAGGTCAATTTCAGCCCAGTTGACCAGCGTTGACTTTTTGGTTAGGGCTTTCTGTTTATGTTGTTTTCACTGATCAGTTTGGGTAAGTGAATATTGTAAATTGTACTCTCTCTTCGCTAAACTATTGAAGAATTATAAGAAGAATTGATCAAGGGTTTCCCCACATTGGGTTTTGTCCCTAGCTGGTGCCATATCTTGTGTCCTCTTGTGTTGGCTTGTCTTCTACTGTTATTGTTTATGTTATATCTTCTTTTTACTATCATGTTGATGTGATTCATATACTAGATATGATTTGGGTTAATAAAGAAAATTGAAGTAAAATTTCTCTATGCATAGAACATACCATTATTATCCTAAAATTAACATGGTATCAGAGCTGAGGTGAAGACAAAGCCCAAGCAAGACTAAAAAGCAATCACTAAGAGGAGCAATCACTAAGAGGAGCAATCACTCATTAAAAACAAGTCTCAATGGCCTCCACATCCTACTTCAACTCTGATGATAAGCTTCATGATAAGTTTGATTATCATGCATAGAAGATGTCTCTTGATTTGACTTTAGAAGAAAAAAATGTTGTGGATTATGTGCAAGGAAAGATTCTGGAACCTCCTTCAAATGCACTGGTTGTTGCTAAGACAAAGTACAAGAAGGGTGAGGGCAAAGCCAAGAAGATCATCAGGGATTCTTTTCATAAGCACTTAGTTTCTTACATCTCTGATTTGAATACATCAAAGGAGATATATGACAGGTTGGTTGGCGTGTTCAAATCTAGAAATGGAAATCAAATTCTTTTCCTCAAGAACAAGCTAAAGGATATAAAGAAGGGAAAAAGTGAGAATATTCAATCCTACTTCATGAGGAACACCGAGATCAAAAATGATCTTTCAATTGGTGAAGCTATTGCTGACAAGGAGCTCCCTCTCATTGTCCTTGGAGGTCGTCCTCCCCAAATGGAATGTGTTCAACACTACTATTCTCAATAATGACAGAATTCCAGGTTTTGAAAAATTGTTGACTAGATGTTCTCAAAAAGAAACAAGGATGATGGAATTGGAGATGCCTTCAAATAGGAATAATCCTATCGCGTTCTCCGCTCATGCCAAGAGGAAGAACAATGCAAGTTCAAAGAAGCACAGTCAAGGAAGACCGAGATTCAAAAATGGAAGGAAGGGAAGATGCTTTCTTTGCAACAAGTTTGGTCACTATGTCAAGGAGTGTCCAAATAGAAGGGACACATCTCATGATGATGATCACAATCATTCCAAGGGAAACAACAACAATCAAAGGAATGGTAGGTTCAACAACAAAGGCAAAATTAATGCTTCCGCTACTCAACTTGGAAATGATCGAGCTTATAAAAAAACAAAAAACTCCAAGTATGATGAGTCTAATGTTGTAAATTCTAAGCAAACTGAATTTATCTTATATCTGCCCTCTCTGTTGCCCCTCCTATAGATACTTTGGGAAATTGGTTGATTGATAGTGGGGCCTCAAGGCACTTCACCGGGTACAAGGAAGATCTTTCAAATCTGATAGAAAAGGATACAAATTTGGAAATTATCCTTGGAGACAATGCCACCTCTCCCGTGAAGGGAGTTGGGAATGTTACCCTTCAATTGAATCAAGGTAACATTGTTCATCTTCAAGAAAAATTATGTATCTGATCTAAAGAAGAATTTAGTGTCTATCTCGGCGATGGAAGACAAAGGATTCAAGGTGGCATTCATCGATGGAAAGGTACGTGTGTGGAAAAGAAATTTCAAAGAAGCATTTACTCTTCGATTAGGGTTGACAATTTATATCAAGTTGGAGGAAATCCACTGGGAGCCATGTCTTGCAACACATCTCTTCAATCCGAACTATGGCACCATAGGTTTGCTCATCTTCACTATAAGGCTCTACCTGATGCAAGGAAGATGGTTACAGATATGACTGAATTCAAAATAGAGCATGAAGGTGTATGTCAGGGATGTGCTGAGGGAAAACATACAAGGGGACCATTCCCCTCAAGTGATAGCAAGACCACAAACATTTTGCAATTGGTTCATTTTGATCTATCTGGTATGTTGCATGTGACATCATTAGGAGGATATTTATATTATGTTGTCTTTGTGGATGCAAGACCACAGACATTTTGCAATTGGTTCATTCTGATCTATCTGGTATGTTCCTGTGACATCGTTAGGAGGATATTTATATTATGTTGTCTTTGTGGATGACTTCTCTCGCAAAACTTGGATATATTTCTTAAAGAAGAAGGACGAAATATTCTCATGGTTTCTTGCCTTCAAAGCCTAGGTGGAAAATCAAACAGGGAAACAAATCAAGATATTGAGGACCAATAATGGAACTGAGTATGAGTCAAATCAATTCAATTACTATTGCAGGGACGTTGGCATTAAGAGGGAGACTACTGCTGCATATACTTCTAAGCAAAATGGTGTTGTTGAAAGGAACAATCGTTCCATTATAGAGACCACTTGTACCATGCTTCATGATCAAGGACTTCCAAAGTTCCTATGGAGAGAAGTTGCCAACACTGCTGTGCACATTCAAAATTGATGCCTTCATCAAGCACTGGACTTCAAAACTCCTGAAAAAGTTGTCACCGATAAGAAACCTGATGTTTCTCATTTTAATATTTTTGGTAGTCTCGTATACTTTCATGTGCCGAAAGAAAAAAGAAGTAAATTGGAGGCATCTGGGAAGAAAGGAACTTTTGTGGGCTACAGTGAAACTAAGACATATAGAATATGCTTGTTCAAAGAGAAGTAGAGTTGAGTCATGATGTCACCTTCGATGAGGATGTTGCCCTTAGGAAGATTAGCAACCTTCCTATTCCAAGGAAGGACAAAGAAGTATATTCCGGAAAGCAGGGAAAACCGCAGAATAAACAGATGCCCGATGTGGAAGGACCAATGGATCCCATTGATCCACCCCCTCATGAGCCCTCCTCTTTGAAAAAGAGACCCTCATGGCTTAGGGAGACTCTCGAAGATGTCGAGAGACATGTTGCACCTTGGGGGACATTTTGTGAAAGCGAGAAACTAAATAGGTACCAAGGGGACTTAACTGCTATGAGCACCATTGTTCAATTTGAACCTTGCACATTTGAAGACGCTGCCAAACACCAGGTTTGGAAGGATGTAATGAACGAAGAGCATGTGTCAATTATGAAGAATGATGTCTAGGATGTAGTCTCTAGAACCAAGAACAAATCCGTTGTCACCTCGAAATGGCTCTACAAGATCAAGCATGGCGCTGATAGAAGTGCTAAGAAGTTCAAGGCCAGATTTGTTGCTCGAAGCTTCTCTCAAAAGGAAGGTGTGAATTATGATGAGATATTTGCACCTGTTGCTCGCTACACCACCATTCGTTCGATTATAGCCCTTCTTCCCTCATAATGATGGAATCTACACCAGATGGATGTCAAGACTGTCTTCTTGCATGGTTCACTTAAAGAGGAAGTCTATGTGGAACAACTTGAGGGATTTGAAGTTCAAGATTGTCATACACATGTATGCAGGTTGAAGAAAGCCCTCTATGGGTTGAAGCAAGCACCCCGGGCTTGGTATGAGAGGGTCAATAGCTACCTAATGAAGCTTACAAGAAGTGAAGATGATCTGAACCTTACTTTAAGGTTGAAAATGATAGACCTCTCATCTTGGTACTCTACGTGGACGATCTCTTCTTGACAGGTGCAGACCCTCTTATTCATTAATATAAGAGAGAGTTGGCTTCTGAATTTGATATGAAGGACCTAGGACTGATGCATTACTTCCTAGGGTTGGAGGTATGGCAAAAGCCAAGGGAGATTTTCCTTTCTCAAATAAAATATGTTGTGAAGCTACTTGAAAGATTTGGGATGGTGAACTGCAAGTCCGTGACTACTCTGATGGAACTTAACTTCAAGAAGTTATGCAAAAGTGTTGTCAGGCCCGATTTTGGAAATCCTTTTGAATATCGTCAACTCATAAGGGCCCTAATGTTCTTGGTGAACTCTCGTTCGAACGTATGTTTTGCAATGAACACATTGAGTCAGGTTATGGTCGAACCTCATCATATCCATTGGATTGCTACCAAGAATCTCTTGAGATATCTCCGAGGTACAATCACTTATGGACTGAGATACACTGTCGAGACTGTGAGGCTGCATAGTTACTCTGATATAAACGAGGTTGGCAGTGTGGTGGATCGCAAAAGCACATCAGGATGTTGCTTCTCTCTAGGTTCTATTTCAATATCATGGATGAGGAGGAAGCAGAAATTAGTTGCTTTAAGCACCGCTGAGGCTAAATACATTGCCACTAGTTTGGCCTGCTGTGAAGTTCTCTGGTTGAGGAAGCTCTTTAGTGAGTTGTTTGGACATGTGCTAGATACCACCGTGATCCTCTGTGACAACCAGTGTGGGATTCGTCTTTCTGAGAATCCTGTGTTTCATGGTCGCTCCAAGCATATTGATATCAAGTACCACTTTAGACGAGATATGGTACAGCAAGGAGGAATAAGGCTCCATCATACTGAGACCGATGAGCAAGTCGCCGATATTCTTACAAACTCCCTCGAGAAGGTCAAATTCTTAACCTTTCGTTAATGACTTGGAGTCGTGAAGACACCCTCTTATGAGGATCCTGTATGAGATGGATAGTGAGCTCTGGGAACTCCGGGGGGCTTGGGATACTTCTTGGAGCGAAGCGACCATAGGGTGACTCACCCCTCCCCTAGTGGTGTGTTGTGTACAGGGTGAATGGTTCACCTTCCCCTCTGATACCGCATGGTAACATATGCATAGGCTGAGTGGTTCACCATCCCCTATGGCATATGAGCAAGATAAATGGTTCACCTTATCCTGTCGGCACATCCTACCCATGCAATTCAGGACTCATCGGAAATACTTCTCATCTGGCCAATGAGTAGGGAAATGAGGATAGGGACCATAGTACTACCGACAGACGCATCGTGTACTACTGTAGTCCCTATGATAGGATGTTGATATTGATTTGGGATCAATGGAAACTGACTACGAGTCAGTTAAGAGTGGCATGACAAACTCTCTGTTGTTGGACACTGACTTCGGGTCAGTAGAGAATGGCATGATACATTCTTAATTATTTCTTCTTTCTTCATGGTTCGACAGAGCAGAGCATTGCAGTGAAAGGGATGGTACAGATTGTTAGACAGTTTGGCAAGTGATGTTCTCCCTAGTTGAAAGGGAGTGTTAAATTTGGCAACTAGGGCCAAACATCACTTTGGATAGCTCTTATGAGACAGCTAATATTTTTCTTGGATTCCTCTTTCTGAGAGGTGTAGGATTGATCTAAAGATCATCCCATTCTAACATGTACAAATGAAGTTATGAATTTATTTTGATTATGGACAAATTGTCAAGGTTGGCCACCGATTATATTAGCCTCCTCCAGCCTTCAACGTTGCATATAAATACAAAGTGTCTTTTTCTCATTTTGGCATCTCATCTCATTCATCTTTTTCTCACATCTTAATTGGGTACGGATTTATGGCCCTCTCTCTCATTCCACACGTGCAAAAGGAAGACTGTCTTTTTCTAGCTATTGTGTTAACCAGATTTGACCGAAATTTCAGGATGCCGAAATTTCAAGAGACCGAAATTCTAACTTTGACTAGCGTTGACCTTGTTTGACTTCGATTTTGTGAGGGAGGCTTTTGTTTGGGCAGACCGTTGCTCTGGGCACAAAAACTTAGGCAATTTGACCCCTGCATAGAACAACGTTGACAACCTTAATTAAAGTTGATGTGTTGGCTTTTGTTGACCAAATTTGATTGGTTATTTTCAAACTATTTTGCTACAATATCTTCTTGTTGGAGGCCGAAATGACCAAGGTTGATCGCGCTATTTTGGGGGTCAATTTCAACCTTGTTTACCAACATTGACTTTCTGGTTAGGGCTTTATGTTTCTGCTATTTTCACTGATCAATTTGGGCAAGTGAATATTGTAAATTGTACTCTCTCTGCTGAACTTTTGAAGAATTACAAGAATTGATCAAGGGTTCCCCACATTGGGGTTTGTCCCTAGCTAGTGCCATATCATGTGTCCTCATGTGTTGGCTTGTCTTCTAGTGTTATTGATTTATGTTCTATTTACATTTTACTATCATGTTGATGTGATTCATATGCTAGATACGATATTGGGCTAATAAAGAAAATTGAAGTAATATTGCTCTAAGCATAGAACATACCATTGTTATCTTCAAATTAAAAGTAAGCCTCCACAAAAGCCCAACGACTCACTTTATTGATTATTCGACCCTCTTGAGAGGCTTATTCATGTATTATTGATCTATTTGATGGGTTTGTCACCAAAAATATTACTATTATGCACATTATTTTATTTTAGGGGCTTAATTAAGACAATTTAGCTAAATCAAACTCATTAGACATTAAATAAATAGATGAGAGTTGATTCATTCTCTCATCGTCACTTGAATTAGGTTATCTCCTCTTGAGAGAATTTCATTATCTTTCTTGGAGGACAAATTTGGATGAATGGATGAATTTTGATGTTTGGATCCCTCTCATTTTGTCTTAGAGCTTCTTTGTTGGCATATCTTGATGATTGGATATACTCATTCTTACATGTAAGTGTTCATATTATTTACTTTTGTCAAATGAATGTTGTTGGGATTTTCGCTATACTAGGCTGAAATTTAATGTTTTTCTAATGCAAAATTGTGGAAATTTGATCTTTTATAGCGTTGCATCATGTCATGGGCCATGTATGAATGGGTGAATATTCATATAGATAATTTATGTTAAATACATCTCAATAAGTCATATGAAGTTGTTGAAGGCCTCCTTGATTGGATGAATTCTTCCCAAACCATAAATTCTCCTTGACTCCATCTCTCCCAAAAGACAAGGTACTAATCCTCCATTGGTGATCATTTTCAATACTTATTTCTTTCACCTCTCCTCTTTTTTCTAGACTTGGTGTTCATAGGTCATCTAGGACATCACTTATCTCATGTTCTAGTTATCTAAACACTTCAATTTTTGGTCCACAAGTGCGTTGAGGTTTGCTCTAGAAACCCTCCAAATTTGAAGCAAATCCAACGATGGGATTTCGAGATAAATCAAGCGGGACCTCGAGATATAACAACCCCTAGCTCGAGGACCATTTCTCGCCTTAAGTTTCCCTTAGCTAGTGTCCTCATTGGGATCATTGAATTCAAACCTCAAAGAAAATGTCCTTGGATCCTCTTATCTTCCCTAATTAGTTCAAGCCCCTCATTGGGTGATCAACTTCATACCCTTAACTTAATTTTGGGTCTACTTGGTCTCGTGTTGTCCCACAACCTATTGACGCCAATTCCACAAAGATCACACAAAGACCAATTCTTCATAAGGATTTCCAGGCCTAGGAATCATCTTTGTTAGATGTATTCCCAAACCTTAGCCTCGAGAATCCTCCTAGCCCTTCTTAGATAGCATATCGTCTTGCTTCCCGAGCAAGTAAGCCATATAATTGAGTCTCTCTTGTGAATAGGCTCTAGGAATCACTCTCTATCCATTCATTAATCTACTTGTTCTTGTGATTTCTCTTATAACACGTCTCCTCCCATCAATGAAAATTCGTAAAGAGTAGGGAGCTTTAACTGTAGTGACAATGGGCTATCACTCCATCATCAATTCAAAAAATCATCAAAAGGTAAATATCTTGCAGAAAAATGTATTATTCTACACGTGATATAGAATTACAACAAAACTTATAAAAAAATATAATCCAAATATTAAATTTTATAAACTTACTAATTTAATTTAACTATGAAAACAAAAAAATAAATCTATAACATAATAAATGAATTTTCTATTTTTTTATGATATTATATTTTTTATTATTAATTTTTTATTTACCTACCAACGCTACAACAGCTCCTCATATTAAATTCTATATTAAACTTTAGAATACTCGTGGACACAGTAATATAAAGCAACAGCAAGATGGTAGAACACCTCTAGACGCAATAACATAAAGCACCAGCAGGACGTCAAAACAAGGGTTTGTGTCACAGCAAATATTATCATTCTTGAAGTGAAAGCAGCAGCTCATATTTGAAGTCTCGGGAATGACCAAAATAGTTTAAACAGTTTCAATTTTATAGGTTAGACAGCTAACTTGAACACCAACCTCAAAACAAGTACGGTTTTTCAAAACAAGAATGGAACACCTTCCTAAACATTTAGGAAATGAGTAGTCTAAACAGATCACAATTATGCCTAGAAGTAATAGAAATTCCCGTATGATTTTGAGAAAATCTGATGGAAATTTTTGAAAATCTAGATTACAGCTGTTAAGCTTCAGGATTTTGGGTGCCCCAGGGTTCTTGATAGTGCTGAATACATTTCTACCACCAACAAAACAATTTAAACACTCCCTCAGTCCGTCTTGAAAAAAATTTGCTGGATTCCAGCGAGAAAATTCACCGTTAGAGCAAAATTCAAAACTGTGGCCTTGTCTGTAGGGAATTTAAAAAACTCAAAATGTATAATTAAGTTAAACATAGTTTTTATAATAAATTATTGGGAAAATTCAAAGGAAAGGATAAGAAGAATGGAACGACAAAACATAAAAACAAAAATCCCAAGCCTGTCAGACGCAAGCTTAGAACATTTCAGGCTAATTCTAACGCATTTGGAACACATTTCAGTACCTGAAACGTTTCCAGGAACTAAAACGACAGTGAGCGAGTTTCCTGCAACTTAGTTAGACAACCACCCTAATCTAGTGAGTGACAACAATGAAGAAAATCAAACACTTCAAACATTAGGCTTATAGAAACAGCACGTATATCTATTTCAGCCAACCTAACCATTCCTCGCTAAGATTAGGATGGAAGAATTGGGGCGAAGTATCAGCACAAAACAATGTTGTAATCGACCTGACATATAAATATTTTCTCACAGAAGACCTTCCATCCTTTTTGCCAATACAAACTTCATTAGTACAACATGCCCAATTGAATATTTCAAAGGATATCACGCAAAACTTCCATTTTGCCTCGCTGCAAAATGTCATTCGCTGCAGGTCAACTCCATGATTGGTCATTTCCTCCAGAGTGAAGAGCCCTTCACCGTAAAGACTTCTCCAGACTTTAATGCCCAAAAATACACACATCTGAATCTGGCAATTAATCTACAGCAAGATTTTCTGTCTCAATCCTTGACTTTTTTGGCGTATTACTCAAGCCTTCCACTTCTAAATCACTCTCTTCGCTCATGCTAAAATCAGAGCCTGATTCAGGAAGTGTCCTTTTGTTTGTAGGATCATCAAGTCGTATATGCCTTTGAAAGCGAATTTCCTGCTTCTTAGCTTTCTTTCTCTTCCCATCGTTTTCTGTGCCAGCCATATTACGAGCAGCTCGTATAAAAGACTTTCCCATAGATTGTTTTTCATCTTCCTTCACTGCATCACTTTCACCTTTTTTGTCTACAAAAAAGAGGTCATCTTCAATCTCTGCTGAACTTTTTACACGAGATGACATGCCAAGAGTTGCTTCATTTGACTCAGCCCTCTCAGCAGGTAAACTGTTCGAACTACTAAACACAGAGTGCTTATTCACAATCTGCGTTAACTTCTGCTGGTCTTCCAAATTGACAAGCCGCCCTAAAGCATCAGAAACAAGAAAAAGAACAGCATGGGTTAATAGCCAAACACGGCTTTGGAGCAAAAAATCTATCATATTAAAACAATGGTCGACAACAGTATAAATCAGACAAAAGGAAAAAAAAAAATATTATAATAAGTAAATTTGGGAAAAGATCTCTAAAAGAAAGGGAGCCATGTTTGTAAGAAATTAGTGGGATTTGAAGCACATGCCCAAAAAGCTATGTTTAGACCGACTACTTGCAAAAGTGTCATAATGCCAGATATGAAATTGAAAAGCAACTTACCAATAACAGCCTGGGGATTCTGACTTAACGCTTGAGGCTGCTTTGGTTGGCTCTCCTGCCTATTGAGCCATTTCAATAATTCAGAAGGGACAGGAACGTTTGAATAAGCTTTCGAAAAGGATACTGCACGGCTGCGTTCCCCTAGTGACCTGTAAATATCACAACACCCTTGATATTGAAAAGGCAAAAGGCATTGATAAGAGAACATAAACTTCAAGTTTAGCTGTTCCTGCATGCATTCCCTTATTAGGCTCACCTGAATAATTGAACAGCTTGATGAGCTACAACCATTCTATTTAAGAAAATTTTGTTGATTTTATCCCCAGAATTTGCCTCATTTGTTTGATTTTCTCCACATTGACCCAAAAAGGCATAATTAACCAATGTTGTTACCTCATAAAGCACACCTCTCAACAAGATCTCCTCGTCTTGACTCTGAGTTCATTGAGACAAGAATTTGTGAATAAGACAAGTTTGTAAATCCCTTTATGATCATTTACAGAAAAGAAGTTAGAAGATTAAAACCTAACTCGACAATGAGTGTTGTTAACAATTTTCAGATCCATCTTTATCTGCATTATGATCAAAGAAAGTTAAAAATATATTTGCAATGATCACCACATGGGAAGTACTAACCAGGAAGGAGGTAATAGGTAGTTTTTTTTCTAGTAGCAGCTCCAAGAGAATATCTGAAACCAAAAACAAATAGTATTTAAAGTTTGTAATATCTGCTTTACCGTACCTTTAACACAACAAATGAACACAAGCATCTTCATTCAGGTTATGAATAATAGTTTCCTGAAATCCAAAAACTTGATCAACTCAGCTCCATATATAATTGCTTGATGAAATAAAGTCATTGAACTTGTTTATTGTCCACATGAAAAGGTTTGAATACAACAATTTACGCTGCCAAAATGAATGTATGGTGATAAAAGGTTACAGATTATTTAAACTTTATGTAACAACACTATCATTTGTATTCCAGATATTTGAACTACTGTCATCAGTGGCTTGTAACGTTGGTGAAAGATGGTTGTTGTGGTTGCACCCCCCCAGGGTTCAGGTCTCTCCAATGGCCTTGTACCTGTGATAACAGCTGAGGCCCGATTCAAGTTCAAGAGACTTTAGTACAATAAATACCCCTGCTCACTCCTAAGCTTGGGGATGATGATTTGAACGTTGAAAGCTAGTTACAATATTTATATTTTCCCAGGTGGGGAAAGCAAACTTGCCACACCAAAATAATCAAAAAACTAGTCAAAAAAAATAATAATTTGAACCACTGAAAATTCACCTACAGTGTCAGCCTTCATTTAAACCTGATTTCAGACTCTGGCATTCTCTAAAGCACTATTATAGGCTCTTTTTTGCCATTTTTTCCCATAACAAATTGAAAGCCTCTTTCCCTATAATATTTGATACCTACATCTTATTTAAACAACGGAAATACAAGAATGCAATCATTTCAATAACAACTCAAGAATTTAAAAAGAAAAAGGCAATTGAATATAATCTTCCTCGTAAATTGCTATCAAGAAATGTCAACGCTTTTAAGTCTTACTATTTGACTTACTTATATTCAAATAGCAAAAGCTGTTTTCAAAGACTTGAAAGACTGCCACATATAATGATGGAGCCATATGAGAAAGACTGAATGTTGTACTTCTGAAACTTGTTCAACAATATGTATTGTCTGAGAATGGAGGCTTCTGTGATTCATAATTAAAGCAAAACTCTTCCGGATAAATCACATCGAGTTTTAGGATCGATATGTTTCGAACCCCTACTGAGGTTAATCATCAGGAACTGGACATTATGACAAAAAAAAATTGCCACATAACGTTAATGTCACATTAGATGTGTTTGTGTGGCAATTGTGAAGTGAGGTCCTTTAATTAAAAGATTCTATTCCTCTTGTACAGACGTTCAAAGGTTCTGGAATACAATACAGTTAAAGCAAAACTCTTCCGGATAAATCACATCAAGTTTTAGGATCGGCGCGTTCCAAACCCCTACTAAGGTTCATCATCTTCCTGATGATTAACCTCAGTAGGGGTTTGAAACGCAACGATCCTAAAACTTGATGTGATTTATCCGGAAGATTTTTGCAGGAAGATGATGAACCTCAGTAGGGGTTTGAAACGCGCCGATCCAAAAACTTGATGTGATTTATCCAGAAGAATTTTGCTTTAATTGTATTGTATTCCAGAACTTTTGAGCATCTATACAAGAGGAATAGAATCTTTCAAATAAAGGACCTCACTCCACAATTGCCACAGAACACATCTAATGTGACATTAATGTTATGTGGCAATTTTTTTGTCATAGTGTCCAGACTCCCAAGTCACTAAATCCAAAGGCCTAATATGTTAGTCATGGCATCCTAATTTCAGTCATATAAGACTGTCCTGATATGATGTGATCTCCCTAAAGCATTAATTACTTTAGTAGGTTGACCAGATGAATGGAAAAGCTATAAAAGGTTAGTAACGTCCTTTGCTTTGAAAGGCAGGAAATTAGTGCCATCAAATTTTCTCCAAACCACTTTTTGTAAGTTGATTTTTTAACGATTCTTCTCACATATTCTAATGAGGAAAGCAAGCAAATTCTCAATATAAGACTCTAAGAGCATACTCAATAAACGAAGGTGGCTTACAACATTTAATTACAAGATAGATACCTTCAAGTAGGGGTGGTATTTATTCCAATAAAATAGACCAGAACTTGCACCTAGTCCCGACTCCCAACCACATTTGCAAGCACAAGCACCAGCACAAACACAAGTGGAGAACATGTCATTAGAAAGACATGAACCTTGGTGGGGGTAGTGACAACAACTCACTTTCACCTACCCAGTAAACCACCAATGACAAGTTAATTTTGTTTTTCATAATATCAACATCAATCTGCTATTATGTCATCCATCTTGCTCATTTTGACTGAGCATTGTCTAATATGTTTTGCATTTATCTTCAATGTTTTACATTTATGTTTTCTTTTAATATCTTGCCCTAAAATATCTGGCCAGACCTGCTCTTTCTGTCATATATCTGATGAAAGAGTTAGCTGTACTACTAAATAAGTAATGTAATGCTACGAATGTCAATAAATAGCTAATTATTATTGATAGTCACATTTGAAAGGCTGTATCATTTAAGAATGGGCACAGAAGTAAAACTATAATTCTCGGCCACCATTCTTGTATGATTATCAGTTACAGAAAATTATTATTTCTCTGTTGTTAGTGACGTGCAGTATGAGATGCCTTTCTGCTCTTCAAATTGAAGAATCTGCCTCTTGAGTCTTGAGTTTAAAAGAAATCTTGATATTCAAGGATCAAACTAAACTTTAATAAGTTGTTTTGGATAAAATGATTTACCCATTAGCCCGTAAGTCAGCACTATGTTTTACACATTCCAGCCTATAATTTGCATACCAACAAGAATCTTCCGTTGTTCTTATGCAACGGTGATATTATATATATGGTATTCAATTGAAATTTCCAGAGAGTCTCAAGGCTTCAGGGTTTTTTGAGATATATCATCCATCTTTACAGCTTGGTTATTCAATGGTTTCTTTTAATTGCCTTGATATCATGAAAAGAACACTAGACTCTCTGAATCTATGGTCTTAGGATAATGATGGATCTGCATACGATTATGGTGGGTTAGAAATGTCATATTTATGTAACTAACTCTTTTCTATTACCAGTACACATGAATATATGCCTAACAAGCTTGGGATTAGCAATGGGGATAAGGGGTTTCACATCCTTGGTTAAATTTTAAATCTGACAGACTTCATTCAATACCATGACAAGGGTCCATTCCTATCTGTTGATCTAACACATTAAGGTAGCCATGGGGACCTAGAGGTAGGAGTTGAATTTAAAGGACCAGGAGATCATGACCTGCATGCACATATTACAGAAACAAGCCCACACCCATGCTCTCTTTATGGCCTACCATTTTATATTGATTAGAAAAAAAACATAGAATCACTGAGCTCACCATACCAACTCTTTCGTGCCTCTTTGTTTCAATCCTTGGAAGCCGAGGATCAGGCAACAATCCTCAAACCTTGTTGGTCTTAATCTCTTGCATGAATGGCGTTTGTCCCCGTTTCATGGATATCCATACATGGATCTCTCAGGTTTAAAAGACTCTTCTCCATGAGGAAGATTATACGTACGTATTGTCATCCTAGCAGGTTCTTCATAGTGGAATTTGACTCTGACGAGAACAGAGATAGTACCTACATGTCAGGCCTTTATGGGATACACAGCAATGAAACCTTGGTCTGCATTCTTCAACACCATTTCGTGAATGTTATTAGCAGCTTTGATTTTTTCTCCGTTAAAACTGGCAGTGGACATATCATAACATATGCAAGGTTGCATGTAGAGGTGGACTTTGCAAAAACTAAGATATCATGCTATCATGGAAATGGCTTGCCAGAAGATATCATGATCAAGATAATGAGCAAGGTTTAGAAGCAAAAAACTGCATTATGAGCGGGTAGCCTCGAGTATGGTCACTTCACAACTTATTTCGCAAAGTGAAGATTTTAGGATGTCAAACCTTTCAATAATCCCCCCGAAGGAATATCAAAACAAAATCACAAACCCACTTGGTGGAGTAGTAGGGAGCATCATCATTTGACAGAAGCTGTAGATTTCACGAAGAATGTGGAACTTGAAGAAGAAAAATGATGACCTAGAGAAAAGAAAACAACAGAGAACGTAGCTAACTCACTGTAAACCATGTTAGCTCTCCTACTTAGTATGGGGAAGAACAAGAAATGGAACTGAAGTTGAGAAACGAAAGGGAAAAAAGGGCAACATTTGCGGAATAAGTAGCTGAAATGTTCCACAACCAAGCTTTTGTTGGCTCTCCTACTTAGTATTACATAAATAAACAACCATAAGTTCCCCTACATAGCATTATGTCATAAGTTCTCCTACTTAGTAGCTAAAAGGTTTACACGACATGATGTCATAATTGTAGATTAGTGACAAAAGACTTACGAGGAATGATACTAATTACTCACAATGTTAATATCAGAGTGAGAGAAAGAATGATATCATATCAATTCAGGGACTTACACCCAAAAAATAGTTTTAGGATTGCCATAACCTTTAATGCGGATAATATCTTGTAAACTAGCTCTCCCTAGCAATGATTATTATTATGGGTGTGGAATAATACAGAACGCTCGAAATAGCAAATAGCAGGCGTTAGATACATACCAAAGAAAGATTGGTTTTTTGCAGTAGCGATGCAATTGACTGTCAAAATCTTCAAATTTTGACGAAGTTCACCGTCTTTAGCCGCAGAACCACCACTTTCTTGGCGCTTCAATGACTTTCGCCAATCAATCACCTCGACAACCAATCGCAATAGAGTGGTCTCCAGGATGACCACACTAGCCAAATATTCAACATTGCAGTCTTCATCCAGCAAAGCCGCCTGGATCGACGGTGATGTCAACGGGAAAAACTCCTCCATGTCTCTTTCAAAAGAACGCTCTGAGTCTTTTCCCGTCCTCCGGACTTTGAGAAACTCCAGCAAAGCAATGCAGCAGGAGAGGGACCTCGGCAGATTCAATGGAAAAAAACCGCGGTTCTTACGCCCACAGATAGCTACATAACTAAGTACTTCTGCCACTAAAGTCTTCAGGTTCTTCAAAGTTTTCTTTTCTGATTTATTCAGAGGCTTGCTGTTGGAATGCTCTGAGAATTCCTTGACGGCTTCGGATAATATAACGATCATGGGAACCAAAGCAGCTATTGACGTGGAGCCACTGCAACTTTTCCCCGCTGTGCATGCTGTAAAGCACTGAAATAGGTCTTTTGCGATGGAGATTCGAGAACCGACGTCCTCCGCTAGGATTTCTGCATTGCCGCCATCCGATGGAGTTTCTGAGACGAGGACTCCAGAATCAGCAGCTAGCGGTCTTGATTCCGTTAAATGAACAGCAGCAAAAGACCATATGAGCTCGAGAGGGGAATCGTCATTTACCTGCAATAAACGGCCTAAGATTTGGCGGGACTTAAGGGTTTCTAGGGTTCCCTCGCGAAAATCCTTTACAAATTTGTCAACTGCTTCTTTGAGGGTTTTGCTGCGGTCCTCCTTCGACTGGAATGATGACTTCTGGGGTTCTGCGGTTCGGAGGGCTTGAAGGTGTTGACGGAGGAGTTGAAGTAATTGGGGAAGACGATCATGGTGGACGAGGTTTTTCTTAAGAGATGATTTCGGAAGGTTTTCTATGGAGGATATCAGTAATTTTTCAAGTGTTGTTGCTGAAGATAAGAGGGCTTCCTCTAATTCTTGGGTAGAGAACTGTGTGTACAGCTGCTCCGCCAACAACATGATAAAGTTGGCGATTCTTTTTTCTGACTTCATCTTCGGCCACGGCTTCGGCGTGCAGGCGCTTGGGCTTGTGGGTTCGACAGAATAACTTCCTGAGAGATTTGTTTCAGAGAAAAACGCGGAGAGCTTCGTTACCCTATTTATATAGGGTTTAGAGTTTTCAGTGAGGGTTTAAGACGATTTATATCAGTTTTAAACGAGAGACGAAATGGTAGAAGCACCACCCCGGCCAGTGGTTAAATTTTAGTAGTGTTTTTAAAATCCATACTTACTGAAATTTATTTAATTTTTAAGACATTACATGTGAAAATTTTACCACATATATTCAGAGAGGAATTGCTGGAAGAATGATCTCTCTAATTGCAATATGTATACATATAAAATACACAATTATTGATGGTGAAGTATAAAGTAATATTGAAATTTTATTGGAGTTATAATGTTGAATTATAAAGTAATATTGAAATTTTATTGGAGCTATAATGTTATTAAGTATAATGAAAATTGTTTGCTTTTTTTTGCTTTTTTTATTATTATTCTTGTTGTGGAACCGTTCATTTTTTGGAAAATATACTTGTTTTTATAATAAGCAAACATCGATTACTTCTCGAGTAAATTGTTAGTTCAATATCTTATCTTACAAAGATATCCTCAACTTGTCCCCCATCCTACATTCTCTATTAACCCCTCTTTTATAGATGATAATTGTTTCCAAAATATAACCATCAGAAAAAAGAAACAGAACAAGAAAGCACTGGCCAGGGATGGAGCCCCTTCTGAAGATATTAATGGAGGACTCAGTCTCCCCCCTCTTACTGAGAGAGATATTATTTCCAAGGCCCTTAGAGCGCAACAGCCCTCCATGACCACTACATAATGATTATTATATCTCTTAATATTAGAGGAGTGGGGCAATCCTCTAAAATCATTTCCCTCGGAAGCTTGATTCAAAAACTCAAACCAACTATCGTTTTGTTGTAAGAGACAATGGTCCTAGGGGAGAAAGGTAGAGAAGCTATCAGATCCTTGTGTCTAGGTCGGTACTCCTATGCCATGGACTCCTCTGGTTTGTCTAGAGGACTACTTTCTATTTGGGACCCAGATGTTGCCTCTTTTCAGGTTTTTTCCTCTTTTGTTGGAATCGTTTTGGAAGGGCCTGTAAAATATTTCCCTCACTTGATCAAGCTAATAAATTTCTATGATGCCTATGGAGAAAGGAAAGACTTCTGGGACAAGGTCTAAGCTAGTGGATTGCTCTTGGATCCCTTATATTAGCTAGTGATCTAATTTTTACTATATCTTATGGTGAACCATAGGGTCCACGAGCCCGCTCTATCCCTATGACCCCATACTTTTCAGAGATGTTGCTCTGTAACAGCATCCGAGATGTTGCCCCATTTCCATTAGCTCCTACCTAGAGAAATGGAAGGATTGGTGAAGAAGGGGATGCAAAGTGTTTAGATAGGTTCCTTCTAGCTGACCAGTTGGCAAATAAAATGGAGAGATACAGATATTGGATCGTGCATGATAAACTATCATATCACCTCCCAATCCTCCTAGAAATGGACTTTGATAACCATATTCACAAATATCCCTTTAACTTTAATCATTCTTGGTTAGAATTAGATTATTTCCAAGAGCTGGTGAAGCATGTCAGGCATTCCAGTTCAGATGGTCCTATTCTCTCAACTATGGACTCTATGGTTCACAAACTTTCAAACCTTAAAAAGGCAGTGGTGAAATGGGAAAAGAAAAAGAAAAAGGATCAAAGGGAGGAACTGATGAACCTAGAAGCTGAATATGAAAAAATCTCTCAAGATTTTTCTGACTTTTATTTCCCACTTGAAATTATCCAAAGAATGTGTTCTAAAGAAGCTAGAAAATTCCAAATTCTTCCACAGAACTACTATTCAAAGAAGAATGCACAATACTATCTCCTTTATCCAAAAGCAAGGGGGGGAAAGAGTGGAGGACCATGCCGAGATCGAACAGGAATTAATCAATTACTTTCAGGATGTTCTACAAGAACCTCAAATTGACAGAAGGAATGCTATAGAAAAGATCACTCAACATGTGCCAAAAGTCATCACAGAAGACCACAACCAACTCCTTCTCCGACCTGTATTGCCTGAGGAGGTAGACTTAGCCATGAAACAGCTCAAGGAAGGTAAAGCACCGGGGCCGGACGGCTTCTCCACCACCTTCTTCCACTGATTCTGGGAGCTCATTAAAGGGGAAGTATGGCAAGTAGTTGAGGAATCTCGATCTCTTCACTGGCTGTTGTTGTCGCTCAACTCAACTTTTATTTCTCTCATACCCAAAGAAGACAGCGCTACCACTCTGGACAAATTTCGCCCAATTGCACTATGCAATGTCATCTACAAAGTCATCTCTAAAGTCATTGCAAACAGGCTGAAGCCACTGTTACCCCTGCTCATATCGCCGGAACAATCAGGGTATGTTGAAGGTCGACAAATAATGGACGGCATTATCCTCATTCATGAAATCATACACTCCCTTAAGATTTCCAATCAGGCAGGTATGATTCTCAAGATTGACCTCTCCAAAGATTTTGATAAATTAAGTTGGACTTACATTCAAAAAATGCTAAATGCTTTTGGTTTTTCACCAATGTGGGTGCATTGGGTTCAAAGTTTAATCTCCTCCACTTTTTTCTCCCTCCTCATAAATGGCATCCCCTCTCGACCTTTCAGCCCCTCCAGAGGTATTAGACAAGGGGACCCTCTATCTCCTTTCCTTTTTGTTCTGATGGCAGAAGGGTTGGGGAGACTCATCAAGCATGCCCTTCATTCCCAGCTTCTGAAAGGAATCTCCATTCACAATACCCCTGCTACCACCCACCAGCAATTTGTGGATGACAATATGCTCTTTGGATACCCATCAGCTCAAGAAGCTACCATCTTTAAAGCCCTTCTGAAGGACTTCTCAGATGCCTCAGGTACAAGCATCAACAAAGCCAAATCGCAAATCTTTTTCTTTCACACGCCTCCCATCATTCAACGTGTCATTGCCCACATTCTTGGTTTCCCCATAGCCACCCTGCCCTCCAATTACCTTGGCGCCCCTCTCATCGATTCTGCCATTAAGCATGCCTCCTAGCGCAGACTCTTAGAGAAGCTAGAATCCCGCCTCTCTTCATGGATTTTAGAGCTCTGAACACAGCCAGTAGATTAGTCCTTATCAAAGCGGTGCTTCAGGCAATGCCCCTATATCTCTTCTCAATCCTAGCAGCGCCTAAATGGGCACTTAAAAGAATCAGAGATCTTCAGCGCAACTTTTTGTGGGGAACACACGGAACAAATTGTAAATGGGCCCTTGTTAATTGGAATACTGCTTGCAAACCTAAGGAAAAAGGAGGCTTAGGTCTGAGAGACCCTAGTCACAGCAATGAAATCATGGGTGTGAGAATCTGGTGGCAATGGCTCACAACACCAAACAAGCCTTGGGTGGTCATCTAGAAAGCCAAATACGCCAACCACAGACCAATGGAGGAGCTAATTAGATTCACCCCTGTTGAGAAAGGCTCATTGATGTGGAATGCAGCCAGTCAACACTTCTCGTTGATCCAACAACACAGTTTTTGGGAGATTAGAAGTGGTAATATAGCTCGTTTCTGGACAGACGCTTGGAATCAGCTTCCCAGGCTTGACAGCTTTCTTAATTTCCAGCCCAGCTATGATTGGGAGGAACAACAAAAGGAAACGGTCCAACAACAATGGTTACAGGAGATCAACCAAGGCTACAGACAATGGAAGCACCCTGACAGACTGATAAGAAATATCGACAATCAGACAAAAGAAAACCTGGAAAGAGAACTCCAAAAACGAAGAATTAGATACACCGAAGGTAAAGATTTATTGAGATGGGGATATACCCCACGGGGCTCCTTCACCACGAAAGAAGCTTACAAAATCAAGTGCCAAGATGATGTGCCTCAGGATCCCATCTGGGGAAGGGTCTGGACTCCAGGCATTTGGCCCAAAGTCTCAATTTTCCTGTGGCTCACTGGGCATCGTAAAATTCTAACTTGGGACAATTTAAGAAAAAGGAACATATAGGGGCCCTCCATATGCCCCAACTGTCATTCTCAAGAGGAATCGATACAACATCTCTTGGATTCTTGTTCTCTGGCCAACCATCTGTGGGAGAAAACTAGTTTCCGCTATCAAAGAAATTGTCGAACATCTGAGGACATCATCAACACCATTCGCCTCTGGCACCAAAGTCCCTACAAAAGCGCTATCCTAAACCATCTTTGGAGAATCATACCTGGCCTCCTCACCTGGACTATATGGAAAGAAAGGAACAAACGTATTTTCAAGGACCAAAGCACTCCATCAGAAATCATCTGGGACAAGTTCGTCAAGAACCTAGAAGAAACTTTGTCGCTTAAAACGTGGCTTCTGGATGACTTTCCCACGCAGGCTAATGAAAAAACAATATGGGAAAATTGGAACCTCCAACTCCAGCAAGGAAGCCCCGATTGCAATCATAACAGAAAATCAAGCATCAGCACGCATCTTTAGCTCCCCCCCCCCAAGACACGGATATAAGCTTAACTTTGATGGAGCTTCTAAGGGTAACCTAGGGAATGCAGGCTTCGGCAGCATTTTTAGAGATCATAAGGGTTCTCCTCTCTTAATCTACTTCGGCAATATAGGATGGGACACAAATAACTCAGTTGAACTAGAGGGTCTCTGGCAAGGAATACTCTTAGCCCAACACCACGACTTCCAGCCTTTGGAGATCGAAGGAGACTCCCAACTCCTCATCAACATGGCCAAACAACTGCTCAATGGAGCTCATGCGAATAAAATCTCCACTAGCTAGAGACTCGAGGCTAGACTGGAAGCCATAGAAAATACTCTCAACACCAACAAAGCAATCATCTTCAACCATGTTAGGCGGGAAAGCAACAAGGTAGCAGATCTCCTTGCCAATCTGGGAGTTGAAAATAGGCACTCTCTCCTAACAGGGGCCCTAGATATAATTCAGAATCATGAACAGAAATAGGAATGCAACATTCTGGTCCAAAAGGATGCAAACTCCCCAGATGCGGGTGATTCAATGGGCAATTAGGGAGATGGGACAGGGGTGCGGCAAAGCTGAACGACACCTGCCAGCCCCGCACCACCTAGCTAAGGAAAGGACATGTTCAATACAACACAAGGGGCAATCACATGGCTTCGCGCACCGGGAAGAAGGTATGCACAGTCGAAACGGGGAACGGACCATCACCTCTGCATGCTTCAGGGAAAGCTGGCCCTCGGCTCCATTTAATGCAGAAGTAATGGTGGAGGAAAGCCGAGGAGAGGTGGTTGAAGTTAAATTCGTGTACAGCCATGGACTCGACTGGAAGCTCCATATGCATCGTTGGTTGGGAGGAGGTGGGTTATGGGAGGCTGTTGGGACTCGCCTGGCTTCTGAGTCGCGCCCTCCGCCTGCTCCATATCTGTTATCTTCTCAACTCTCAAAGTACCTGTGCGCTCTCTCTTCTCCTTTTCCCATCATGGTGCGGCAGCGTTTAATAAGCAGAAGGGGTGGCTCGAGGGGTGGCAGCTCTCGTCAGCAGGTCAGGAGGCGAAGCACCTCGGGCTCTCCCTCCTCCTCTGCGGAAAATCCTCGCTACCCCAACACTAGGAGCGGACGTGGCAGAGCAGGCCTTCGCTCAGCTCCCTTCCCTCTGCCCCAGCATCCCTCCCCCCATACCACGCTCTTCCACTTCCGCATCACTCTTAATCAGCCAGTCACCACTGCAACCATTTCCATCTCCTTCTCTGAGGAAGCGGATCAGAACACCCAGGAGCCCTGCTCTGGAAGCGCTACATTTCAAGCGGAACCCAGTCAACACAGAGCCCAACAGAATGTAAAAAAGACAAGGAAATTGAGTATGGTGGTCAGCCCAAGCGGAAAGGGAAGGAGGCTATGCGGAAAAGGCATGAGGATTCAGAGCCTCAGTGTGCCTCGCCAGCCAAGGAGATGAGCAAGTTGAACGAGGAGAACACGCAGCGGGTAGAACGTGAAGACAAGCAATCTTAGCCGGACAACCGTGAAAATTGGAGCTGCCCGATAGTGGAGGAACTTGCCACGGAGCTCATCATTCCCAATGCCAGGTGGCACTTCATCTAACATCTGGTTCCACCTCTGTTTTGTCCATGTAGGCGCATCCAATAGGATGAAATGCTAGTTTTTTGTTGTCTTGTTAGCTCTTTTCAGAAAACTGAGGAAAGTGTTCAATGATGTCCTTTTTCTTTTTGTAATTCCTGCACTATCAGACTGGTTTCCCCTCTGTTGGGGTAGTCTTAGAACTAGCTCTCCGGCAAGATGAGATAGGTTGTTTTCACTTACAGCCAGATCCACTTTGTAAATAGCTTTTTTTCTCTCTTAATAGATTAACCTTACTTAGAAAAAAAAAAAAAGCTAGAAAATTGCAGATTTTAAAGATGGAGGAAGAGTCTTGGAGATTAAAAATTAGGGCTACCTAGATCAAGAACAGGGACGACAATAACAATTTTTTTCATAAGTATGCAAATCACAAAAGAAACATTAATTATATTTGGGAGCTGGAATTGGGGGAGGCCAAGATCTTTACTTCTCAACATGATCTCAAAGCAGTTGCTTCCTCTCATTTTTCCTCTCTATTTAGTGATTTGGGTGCTTCCTCTATTAGCTCACAACTCCACATCATTCGTAATTTCCCGAGATTCTTCGATATTGAGGATGTTGTCAGAATTGGTGACTCGGTGTCCCTTGAGGAAATAAAAGAGGTGCTGAAACATTTCACTAAGGATAGGAATCCAAGTCCCGATGGTTGGACTGTTGAACTTTTTCTTTCCTTCTTTGATTTGATGGGACCTGATCTCTGCAATATGGTAGAGGAATCTAGAAGATTGGGGAGAGTCTTTAGAGCTATTAATTCAACATTCATAGCCCTAATTACTAAAAGCTCCAATATTAAGACCTTATTAGATTTCAGACCCATTTCTTTGTGCAACTTGATTTATAAGCCCATAAATTATCTCCAATAGGATCAAGTCGTTTCTTGCTGAGAAGATCTCCTCTAACCAATTTGGTTTCCTGACTAATAGGCAAATCCACAATGTTACCGGTATCGCTCAAGAAGTCCTCCATTCAATTCAGTCTAAAAAACTCCAAGCCTTAGTGCTTAAGATGGATCTGAATAAGGCCTTTGACAAAGTAAACTAGACCTTTCTTCTTTTAATCCTTCTTCAAATAGGTTTGGGGTTGGAGACTACCAAATGGATTATGGGTTGTGTCACTTCAGCAAATTTCTCAATTTTAATCAATGGCTCTCCTTCAAACAATTTTTCTAGCTCAAGAGGACTTATATAGAGATGCCCCCTTTTGTTGGCATTGGTGTTGTGTTGTAGTGTTGTTGGTTGGCATTGATGTCAACTTGGTAGCATGATGGTAGCATGAGATGCAACTCACTATATGTGGATGCATATGCTTAGTTTGGTATAGGTGTTTACTTGATTGCATGATTGGTTGCAGGTGTTAGTGCCGACACGAGATGGTGTTTTATGTATCTAGATTTATTGTAGATGATTGTGTTGTAGTTTGAGCATTTTCTTTGGTTTACTTACGCATCTTACATACATTCATGAGTAGAGTATTACCATGGTACATGTATTCTTGGTATTGGCATTACCATGGTATTGATATGTTTGTGGAGTAAGTTCCCCTGAGATATTACCTTGGTACAAATAGTCTTGGTATTGACATAGCCATGGTATTTGTCTATGGTATTAGTTTGTATATTACCATGGTATAGGTGTCCTTGGTATTGACATAACCATGGTATTGGTTTGGAAATTACCATGGCACATGTGTCCTTGGTATTAGCATAACCATGGTATTTGCCTGTGGTATTGGTTTGGAGATTACATGGTACATGTGTCTTAGGTATTGGCATAACCATGGTATTTTCCCATGGTTTTGGCTTGGATATTACCATGGTACAAGTGTCTTGGGTATTGATATAACCATGGTATATGTCTGTGGTATTGTTTTGAAGATTATTGAGGATAATTTGACATATACTTTTGTGAGAATATTGGGTTGATTTCTTTTATGTGTTGTGTGAGTGTGAGAGTGGAGAAGAGTATGCAAGTTGTGTGAGGGTTGTGTGATGCATATTTTCTGAAGTAGTTTGCAAGTGTTGCAACAATTAACTGATGTAACACCCTCCTCCCACATTTACCCAAGCTACCCGGTCCACTGGGTTAAACATGTGACGAGAGGCTACTATGATGTGATTCAACTCCCCAGGTATAGTTAAGGAAGTGAAACTGGCAAAACAAAACCAATTTGAACTTTCACACATGCCACGGTACCTCTAGGAGCCAACCAACCCTTCCAAGTGCTTAACCCCTGAAGCAACTTACCTTTTTGCTGCCCTAGAGCCCCAGATGCTCTCATGATAAGGCATGCATGTGACTTTGGGCCTCCAGATGCTCCACAACAAGGGCAAGCCAATGACTATGGGTTTTTCTAGCAAGTTTTGTGCTAGTGACCCTAGATTTTGTGCCACTTTTTAGGGCCAAGACTTAGGCCACTGCCCAGAACTTCATGAACTAGCCATGACAGACATTTCATCAAACATATCACAAATATGCATTCTACAGTTCATAATTAAAGATCTGAGCATAGGGGTCTCATACATATCTAAGGATCGCTAAGAAGCATTGATGCCTTATCAGATTAACTGCATTATCATCTATTAGGTCATATATTCATTTTTCAAACATTTATAAATCAAAACATTATGAGATTCATACATCATCACTGTCATAAAACATACTCATAACCAGCATATAAATAATAGAAATAATGAGGATACAACAACCATAAATGCCACATACTAACCAATATATTTGCACATAAAATACCAAGGAAATGAACTTTTATTAATGAATGCAAAATCCAACCAGGTTTGGGACTTCCATGTTCCACCCGACCATAGATAGGCTAAACCAAATCTCTCTTCATCCAATCACCCCTATGACATATTCCAAGCATGAATGTGGGACTCAAAGCCAAATAAAATCACCCATGGCTTCCTGAGGCTAAACCACCTCACCCTAATAGAACCAGGCTTTACCACAATCCTCACTGGATCACTAGGCCATAAACAAGCATGGACGCCACCGTATTTCTCCACCTACATTGTGAGGAATTTTCCTGTCTCCTAGTCTCTAGGTTTTATTGCAATGCACAATATGATCCAGGGATCACTAGGCCATAATCGAGACACCACCCTCCAACTGTATCCCACCATTCACCGGTTACTGATTCCTAGGCCTAATCAAGGGAAACCACCTTTAGGATTTACTGTTGTTGGGCATGAAATCCCCCCCAAGGCATGTTTTGGGCTTAAAGCCTAAGTTTTGACCGAATCTTGTTGTAAAAGCTCTAGGAATTGTGGGCGTGGGGTGTGAAAGTATGATAGAGTTATAGGGTTGTCCACCCTAGTTTCTGTAATGTAATTTCGGCGGGATAGACCTACCCATGGTCCGCGGACCATGGGATTGTATAAATGGAGTGAGGCTCTAAGTGTAAAAGATAACTAATAGGAAATAACGAATGACAAGTCTAAGTGATTAAGTCGAAGTGTAAAGTGTGTTTGTGGGTTGTAGAGTAGGAGAAGTCTCTGCAGCTGAGTACGTAGAGGCCTAGTAGTCCGTAGCTAAGTGCGCGGACCCCTACAGCTGAGTGTGCAAGGCAGGTCGAATCTGTAATCATTTGAAGAATCAATAAAGAGAAGTTTTGCTATAATTATGTGTATCTTTCTCTGGTTTAATGTATGATTGAATATAATTCATGAGTATACTATTTATTTACTGCGGGAACCTGTATGAATGTTTTATATTGTTAAATATAACTTAATACAGTTAAGTAGGCGAAGGTGCTTAATTGATACTGGAAGATAAATAATATATCGGGTAATAGTGAAAAACATGGCACAGCCCCCTGGTTAGGGTTGCGTGAATGCAGGGTATCAGGCCGCGAGGGACAGAAGGTGCACGAAGCCACCTGCGTGCAGGGACAAATAGTGGACCAGTCCAACTCATCAGACATCTCCAGGGTGTGGAAACCTGGTTCTAGCACCCTCCCATACTACTTCAGGTGAGACCTCAGTTTGCACTCCGTGGACTATTGCCGAAAGGGCCAGTAGTGCAGGGATTTGTTTGGCTAACTAACTTTGAACCTGGGTCAGGGCCCAACAAGCCAAGAAATGGTTTTGTTGTTGGGACCGGGATCTGAATAGAGATGTCTGATGTCATATCATTGGAATCCAACAAAGAAAGGAATTGAAGAGTGGTTGGACAGAAAGATTCACGAGTTCGCAGCGCAGGAAAACAGGAATCCGTGATTATCAAAGGAAGAGTGGTTAGACTGCTACTTATACATAGATATCCACAAAAAAAAAATTCATCCTTCCCCACTGAGTTGTACGAGTGGATTGCAAAGCTAGCAGATACCCAATTAAGGTGTAAACTCAACAAGCCTATTGTGTGGACTCCATAATTGGTGCACAGACTGGAAGCATCGGAAGATAAGATCGTGTGCGTTGTCGATTACTAGATCGATCGAATCATAAGAGGATTCATCACTGAATTTGTGAAAGATACTTTAGTAAGCTATAGTGAGGCGGAATGACGCTTCCTCAAGGGACCGCGAGGTAATTACGTTAAATCTTTGAACACTTGGATTAAAATTCTACAGTGTGAAAAGCGGGTTATGCGAATAAATTGATGTTTGGGGCTATGTGAAGAGGGAGAATCTACAAAAATGAAGGTAGCACAAAACTAGAGACTAGCTCCTTGATTTCACCTCCGCGAGGAGGTGAATAAGAGCTCGCAAAGGTCTCGCCAAGAAGTTTGATCAATCTGATAAGGCAGAGAATTCCGCACATACCACCCCCACCCAAACCACCACCAATTTCATTGTCTTCACCCCCGACTTCACCCATCCAACCTCCACCACCACCACGAAGCAGTATGGCCAACACAATAAAGCTACTAGTGTTCAAGGGAGTAGGGAATGAAGATCCGAACCAATTTTGGTGCGTGGTAAAAGCTGTATGGGAAGCACAAGGTGTCACGAACAACAATATAAAGAAGGCAACGTTGGTCAACACTCTGCAGGATTGCGCGCTGACCTGGTACATTAAGCATTCCAATGACAATCCAAATGCGGGGATAGCGAATATCCAAGTTGCACTAAACAAAGAATTTAGCAGGCCAAAATCGGAGGCACAATCGATTATTGGATTCAAGGAAATCACAATGCTACTAGGTGAAACCCTGTGGGAGTTGGATCAAATACTGAAGTGCACAATTCGCAAAGCGAACATGAACTTAACAGATGGGCAACAACATGAATGGTTTGTAGCATCGTTAACGCCACATCTACAGAACACGTTGTAGCAATAAAGGCTAACCACTCAGGCTGAGGCCTTGGAGGTCGCGATGAGATTGCACGAGACTCTGATACAAGATCCTAACCTGGGAGTCCAGGAGATTCACGTGCAGTTGAAAAACTTGTGCCTTGAGATGCAGAGTTTGAAACAAGATAGGATGGCTCGTCCAGAAGTGCATGACGAGGTATGGTGCGTAAAGTGTAAGGGCCAGGGGCATGACAAGGATCACTGCCCGGTGTTCGCGAATTACCTCGCGGGAGGAGGACTAATGCCATTGAGACTAGAGGCACAAGTAGGGCCAAGCACGGCGCTTGTGTTATGGTGCACGATTTGTCAGATAAGAGGAAAACATGCTATAGATAACTACCATCTACTACAGAAGTATACGCAGAATTCCCAGCAGTTGTTCTGTAATTTCTATAGATCAGTAGGCCATGATGAGCGCACCTGTAGAAGTTATGAGCTGATGATGGATCAGACTCATATCTATAGAGTTCAAGCTAAAAAACGGCCCCTCGATCAAAATGTAGGAATGGCGCACACTGGATTTCAAGGGCGCGGATGAGGCTGAGGGGGAATGGGACTAGGAAGAGGTCACAGACAGCTGATATGTTACAATTGCGGAGGGTCGGTGCATTATGCTTGCGATTGTACAAATCCAACAAGACAATCATGCTAATATTGTACGCAATTTGATCATGAGACAGAGGATTGTCCCACATTGACAGCAAGGTTGCGCAATAAAGGAGCACTCCAACCTCCTCTGACTCAGAACCTGCAAATGATGAGGTCTGAGCCATGCGAGGAAGACCCTAATGTAAATATCGTGCTTCGGAGTGGTATTACGACAGGGGATGACAAAGGCAAGCAAGTTGAAGAAAGTGCTTGGGTTCGCAAGGCTCCAACGAAGGAACCAAACTTTGATTTAGAGCGCACTAAGGAGACCTTCATGGAAGCTAAGAGGAGCTTTGCGGATGCCTCCACTTCAGGAAGTAAAGACATAATAGAGTCGGAAATGGACCCATCGATGATCACTACGTTCTTAGAAACATGAATGAAGCTGTTGTGCGACAGCAAGAACTCATAACTAGATGTGCTGGGACCGCACCAGGAGAACCTCGGGTAGTCCAGAAGCTTAGGAAGCACACGACACGAATAGGAAGGGAGATGAGATTGATAGTGCAGATTGAGGAATACAAGATGGACCAAGTGATTCTGGATCTAGGATTGGATGCGAATGTCCTGTCGAAGCAGACATGGGAGCACATGGGCAGACCTGCACTGCAATGGTCCCCTATTTAATTGTGAATCGTGAACCAACAAAAGATCCTACCTATGGGGAGATTTCAGGGAATCATAATAGATATCAAAGGAGCGAGCGCGCTAGTAGATTTCAAAGTAATAGATATTGTTGATAACAACAATCCCTACCCCATGCTACTGGGAATAGATTGGGCCACTGACATGAACAGAGTGATAAATCTAAAGAAGCACAAGATGATTTTTGAGAAAAAGTCACTGCGCGTAGTGGTACCTTTAGACCCTGCGGAAGGATCGCACTCCACAGAGCCCGTGCGTGACTACGACAACGACGATGATCTAGACTTCATCTATGAGATAAATATGTGAGAGCAAGACTAGGTAAATCCAACCTCGAATGGCTGAATCTCATGGGAGCGTAAAATCTCATGTACATCAGATTTTGATGAAGAGATAGAACATTGGCAGAACCGGTTACACGAGGTAACCATGCTCAACTATAACATGATGACGGGATCACTGCGATGTGTAACAACAGAGAGAAGATATCTTCCTACGTATGATGGGTTATGTAAGGACCCGCAGTCCTTGCGCGCTCTGGGTGAAGTGTGATACGAACGAACAGCATGAAACGATGAAGTGCGAGCTTGGACCATCAACGCGGAGGTGATAAGTTATAATGCGATGCGTAGGAGGGGAGGGCGAGTTGTTTTATATGGCGGGGAAGTGTGATGAAACACCCACGGGCCAACCAACAAATGGTGCAAGGTCGATGATGGTTGAAAGCGTTTGGAGGATTGCTGACTCACATTTGCGATGAAGTTTGAAGGCGTGGGTAGGTCGGCTGGGTAGCTATGACCTTGCCCTACGCTCATATATATTAGCGATGCGTTGGAGCTCATTTCATCCAACACACAACGACTTCACTCATGAGGAAGAGAAGTGCGCATATCTAGAGGTGGACGCAGCAAGAGGAAGGCGCAATTTAGGAGATGCGCTCGTTCTTGGGCAAGGCCACACGAAGGTGAAACACACATCTTGGTTTTGGGTGAAGGGCGCGGGTAGGGTCGCCCGCCGGTTGGAGAGAGGCATGCATGGGTGTGGCGCCCGGTGATGTGTAGGAGCGCCTAACGGTGAAACGTTGGTGAGCGCCTGGTTTGTGTGACAATTTGGCATGGGTTCTTGGGTGACTCGGGAGAGCGCCCGCCTGTCGTGCAAGTGTGCACGGTGTGACTTTTGGTGAAGTGTTGAGATTGTGAATGGAGGAGTGTCTCGTGTAGAGGCGCCTGTGTGTCGCAACTTGGAGGTGTGCCCAAGTTGGGCAAACAACACGATCGTGTGACAAGGTGAACGAAAGGTTGGTGAGTCATGCAGCGACCGTGCGGAGGTGCCGACGAGCTAGGCAACTGAGTTTTGCCGAAGATTGTAAAATTGGCTAAGTATGAAACTTGGGGGTTCCAAGTATACTTGTAAAGCTTGTAACTTGTAAAAGACTGTATAATATATTATCAGGTAGACTCATTGTTCAGGGAGTTGCCCCTCCCTTTATACTGTGCAATTGTGTTCTTCATGTATAATTGTTGATGTTAATGAATGTGTATGGGTGTTCATTGGTATAAAGGAACATTAATAATACTTGGTTGAGAAACACAAACTAAGTAGGATAAATGGTTAGGCATAGTCCACGAACATAAGTATTGGTGAAAAGAAAGTGTTCGGTGGTGCCGCACCTTACCTAGCATGGTTGGAAGACTACCGTAGGCTTGGAGGCATGACAGGTTAGGTGAAGTGGAGGAGTTCCTAAACAAATTTGAAAGAGAAGTGCCGGAACAACAACGTTTCGATGCTCTGAAATGGGTACTGTGGGCTACGCCCACAAGGTGGTGGGGTACGCACCAGAAGAGTTTTGAGGATTGGCACGACTGTCAAAGGATGATGTGCCTACAATTTGGGAAGCCTCAGATGTAGTTAAAAGACAAGTATGACAGACGGGATGATCCATGTGCATACCTCACGAAATGGACAAAGATCTATGGGGAAGAGCCCCAACCTGAGTGGGTGCACCTGTTTTTTCATACCCTGGATATTATACCCATGAATTGGTATATAGAAACGGAGCTCTGCCATGGCACGAACAAATGGGATATCTTGTGCAAAGGATTCCTGTTAACCTTCACATTTGAAGATCATTGGTGGGATATTGTTGATGATGCGCTATAAGCAGTAAAAGCAACTATCTTTAAAATACCCCAGGAGCCAATGGAAGTGCTTCAGCCTGAATGGGGACCTAGGTGAGCTGCGTGCTGGAGTGTTACAACGTAAACATTGAAGAAGACGACGAAGATCTGCGCAAAGTTAACATTCCAGAAACTGAAGGCTATCGCGAGGTTCAAGGGCCATTGATTGAAGAACCTGACATTACCATGCCGGTAAAAAAAAGTAGGTAAACATTGGTACGGAGGCTAAACTAAAGTATGCAACACTCGGTACTACTAGGATAATGCCACGGTGGATAAGGTCGTTGAGTTACTTCGCGAGTACCAAGACCTATTCCCGACCAAGATCATGGAATTAAAGGGGATTGTTGGCGATTTAGGGATGATGAGATCACCCTAAAACCCGATGCGAAGCCAGTTAAGCAGAGGCCTTACTGCTTGAATCTGAAATTCAAGGAAAAGGTTCACATAGAACTAGACAAAATGTTCGCAGCAGGAATCATTGAGCCAATGGAAGAATCCAATTGGGTAAGCCCTATGGTAGTACAGGAGAAGAAGTAGAAGGGCGAGATAAGAATATGCATGGAACTCAGGAAATTGAATGACTCCTGTGTGCACGACCCGTTCCCGACCCCATTCACAGACGAAGTATTGGAAAATGTCGGCGGGCAAGAAGCATATTCGTTTATTGATGGGTTCTCAGGGTACCACCAGATCACAATCGCATTAGAATATAGGAGCAAGACCACCTTCACGACTGAGTGGGGCTGCTTTTAATACACGGTTATGCTATTTGGGTTAAGGAACACACCGACCATATTTTCACACATAGTTGTTGCAGCATTCAAAGAGTATATCCACAAATTCCTAGAGGTCTATCTGGATGATTGGACTGTATTTAGATTGGTTAAGCACCATGTAGCGAGCTTACGCTTGATGTTGGATACTTGTCGACGACACCAAATCGCACTAAATCTCAAAAAGTGTACGTTCCTCGTTCCCTTTGGGAACCTGTTGGGACATGTGGTCTACAAACAGGGACTAATGGTAGGCCCCACGAAGATTGCAGTAATTCTGAATTTGGAAGCACCGCCAAGTGTTAAACAGTTGCGCGCTACCTTGGGACATATGGGGTACTACAAGAAGTTCATCAAAAGCTATGCCCAGATCACCGCACTGATGGAGAAACTGTTGAAAAAGGATGTCACGTTCTACTGGAATGATGATTGCATGAAGAGCCTGGATGTACTAAAAGAGAAACTGGCCTCCACCCAATCCTGGTCTTCCTGGAATGGGATGTGGAGTTTCATGTCCATGTGGATGCGTCATGTATAGCGTTGAGAGTGGTGCTCACACAAGAAGGGGGAGAGGGCTTTGATCACCCTATCGTATTTGCAAGTCGCAGGTTGTCCAAAGCAGAAAAAACTATTCCACAACTGAGCGCGAGGGGTTGGCTATGGTGTGCGCGCTCCAAAATTACCAACACTATTTGCTAGGAGGACTTTTCAAGATGTATACAAACCATTTTGTGCTAAAATACTTGGTCAATAAGCCTGTGTTGGGGGGGCACATATGCAGATGGCTCTTATTGTTCCAAGAGTATGACTTTGAGGTCGTGGTAAAGCCTGGATGCCTAAACGCAAAACCAGATCACTTGTCGCGTATTGAGACGGGTGAGGAACCTACTAGTTTGGAGGAAGGATTACCTGACGCACAACTCTTTGTTGTGCGCGTCAGGGGCGGACACTTTGAAGATATAATCCACTTTCTAACAATAGGGGCTGCGTCGAAGGAATACTCCATCCAACAGAAGAAGGAACTGGTGGTGCACACAGTTGATTTTTCTGTCATTGTGGGGCACCTATACAAAATGGGAAATGATGAGATACTGTGAAGGTATGTACCTAAATTTGAACAAAGTCAGATCCTCATGGAAGCACATGAGGGCGTTGCAGGAGGACACTATGCAAGACGAGTGATCGCACAAAAGATTCTTCGCGCAGGGTTGTGGTGGCCAACCCTTCACCGAGTTTCAAAAGCACACTACAAGGCCTGTGATATATGTTAAAGGATAGGTAAACCATCGAGGAGGGACGAGATGCCTTTGAATCTGCAAATGACGTTGCAGCCCTTCGAAAAGTGGGCAATTGACTTTGTAGGACCTATCAAACCTCAGGGAAAAATGAGCGTGTGATACATCATCACCACGATGGAGTACTTGACTCGTTGGGTGGAAGCACAGCTGGTCAAAGACTGCACGGCCGCCATGGTTGCAAAGTTTCTATTTGAACATGTGCTGACTCGATTTGGCTGTCCGAAAATCTTAATGAGTGATCGTAGTACAGCGCATAACAGTGCTTATAGGTATGAAAAATCGTGAAGCCCTAGAAGAAAGGCTCGCGTAGTTGGAAGAACTTGAGGAGGAATGGTTCCTGGCTGGCTTTCATTAGCAGGTGCAAAAGCAGCGTGAGAAGGCCTGACACGATTGCCATATTAAGTTGCACACCTTCAAGGCAAATGATTTAGTGCTGCTGTATGACAGTAAGTTTGATAAATTCCCGAGAAAGTTCAGAATGCATTGTTTGGGACTATATGTTGTTAAGGAGGTCACAGATGGAGGCACGGTATAACTAGTCAAACTAAATGGAGAGCCTTTCCTAGGCAAAGTGAATGGCAGCTGCTTGAAGCCCTACACGGGTGGCCCAACTATTTGACTAACTGGCAGAAGCATAGTCTTCGTGCTCCAAGGATCCAGACAAAGGCGCGGGACTATAAGCAAATGCAAGGGATACTGGCTCACATGCAGAGAAGCAACTATAACACAGAGGTTTCAGAACAACATATGCAGCAGATCTAGCAAATAGCAGCTCAGTGTGCTGCTAACCTTGCCGCAGTTTGAGAATAGTTGGAGGGACTCCACGCAAAGATCTCCATGCCGACAGATTGACTCGAGGGTGAGTCACAATGTTTGTGTTGGGGGCCTGTTGGGCATGGAATCCCCCCCAAGGCATGTTTTGGGGCTTAAAGCCCAAGTTTTGACCGAATCTTGTCGTAAAAGCTCCGCGAATTGTGGGCGCGGGGTGCAAAAGTATGATAGAGTCATAGGATTGTCCACCCTAGTTTCTATAATGTAGTGTCGGCGGGATAGACCTATCCATGGTCTGCGGACCATGGGATTGTATAAATAGAGCGAGGCTCTAAGTGTAAAAGATAACTAATAGGGAATAACGAATGAGAAGTCTAAGTGATTAAGTCGAAGTGTAAAGTGTGTCTGTGGGTTGTAGAGTAGGAGAAGGCTCTGCAGCTGAGTGCACAAAGGCCTAGTAGTCCACAGCTAAGGTGCACGGACCCCTGCAGCTGAGTGCACAGGGCAGGTTGAGTCTGTAATCATTGGAAGAATCAATAAAGAGAAGTTTTGCTATAATTCTGTGTATCTTTCTCTGGTTTAATGCATGATTGAATATAATTCACGAGTATATTGTTTAGTTATTGCGTGAACTTGTATGAATGTTTTATATTGTTAAATATAACTTAAGATAGTTAAGTAGGCGAAGGTGCTTAGTTGATACTGGAAGATAAATAAGATCTCAGGTAATAGTGCAAAACGTGGCACAACCCCCTGGTTAAGGTTGTTTGAAGGCAGGGTATCAGGCCGCAAGGGACAGAAGGTGTGTGAAGCCACCTGTGCACAGGGACAAACAGTGGACCAATCGAACTCATCAAACATCTCCAGGGTGTAGAAACCTAGTTCTAACACCCTCCCATACTACTTACGGTGAGACCTCAGTCTGCACTTCGCAGACTATTTCCGAAAGGGCTAGTAGTACAAGGATTTGTTTGGCTAACTAACTCTGAACTTGGGTCAGGCCCCAACAAGCCAACAACCGTATATCTTGCCATTCACCAGTCTAGGATTCCTAGGCCCATAATGGCATACACTACTTGGATTTACCGCAACCCACAGTTTGGTTCAGGGGTTACTAGGCTAATGGCTTTACCGCAATCCACAATCTGGTTCAAGGATCACTAGGCCATGTGTTCTTTCATTCATAGATCCACCTCACTCAGTTTCGAATTCATCCAATAATCCAACTTAACCAAAACATGAGAACCCCATCACACCATGGCTATCCGGAAATGGCAAGGCAAGGCTGAAGAACATTTTCACACCTGGAAAAACCCATGCCAATGAGAGCAAGAGAACCAAGAACACCCATGCATAACCATGCATGCCAAATCTAGCAAGGAAATCACACATGAAAATCGATACCTACAAGTAAACCCATTGTAGCTGCTTGATCCTACTCTTCCTTGCTTGATCTTTGCTTCCCCTTTTCCTTCTTTGCCTTTATTGATCCAATGTTGAAGTGATCCAATAAAACTATAAGTGTCCAAGAGTCTAAGAGAGAGAGAATAGAGAGAGAGATCCAAAACTAAACTGAAAAAAGGTACTAACTGATCCTCATAAGCCTTTTTATTAATGAGGCCTCTATTTTCTTCAATTTTCCATTATTTTCCTTCATTTTGCTCCTCATGCAAATCTGTGACCTTTCACCTTCCTTTTCTACTAATTTCCATTATTTTCATAAATAAATGCCAATAAATGCCACTTTGCCTTTCCAAATCCTTTGCCATTTCCTTTGTTAATTTCCTTAGCCATAATTATCGAAATGACACCCACACTAGGATGTTTTTTCCAACATTCAACTTGGAATAAGTGTCCCATAACCATGGTTATTATTTTGCCTTTATTAACTTTTATTACATGGATTTTTCACCAGGGCTGTTACAGAACCCTCGCCTTAGGGGAACACCATCCTCGGTGTTTAAGTACACCTACAACCAACAAGATTGTTGAAAGCAAACATATTGTCTATGGAGCTTTATAACATAGCTCGTTGCAGTATTTACAATGATCAACTTACTCAAAAGCAACCCAACATGACATCATAACAATGTGACGACCATAATGACATGACACTCATATCACTTATTGGAGCTTTATAACACAACTCATGGCAGCATTTACATCCATATACACATGTACATGTACCAAAACATATACCAAAAACATTCACTCAACCAACGAATAGAGAAGGATACATAACCCGCATCTGATTTGCCATCTCCCATGTAGCTTCATTGGGTGCAAAGTGCTTCCACTACACTTTAACCTGCTCGATTGCTCGGTTCTAGAGCATGAGAATCTTTCTCTGCAATATACACTGAGGTTATAGCTGGAATTCCCCATCTGGCTCCACCTGCAATACAGACTAGTCAATCACATGATTAACATCTTTAACATACTTCTTAAGCAATGACACATGGAAAACATCATGGACTTTCATTGTTAGAGGCAGTGCAAGTCTATAGGCTATTGGTGTAATCCTTTCAAGAATTTTGAAAGGTCCACAAAATTGAGGTTCCAACTTGGCACATGATCCAATCTGCAAGGATCTTTCCATGGGCTTGACGCGCAAGTACACTTGTTCCCCAACCTGAAACTCTTTAAACAACCTGTTTCGATTTGCATAGATTTTATGTATGTCTTGTGTTGCCTTTAGATTCTTTTTTATTACTTGCATTTCCTATTCCATTTCTGCTAACATGTCCAGTCCAATCAATACCCTGTTCACCGGATCACTCCAACTGATGGGAGTATTACAACTTCATCCATATAATGCCTCAAACAGACTCATTGTCAATGATTCCTCGTAACCATTGTTGTAAGCAAACTTGACCAACGGAAGTTACTCCTCCCATCTCCTTTGCTGATGCACCACATACATCCTCAACATGTCTTGCAATATGTTGTTGACCCTCTCTGTCTATCCATTTTTTTGTGGTTGACAAGTTGTGCTAAAGTCCAACTCTGTCCCCAAACCTACAAACAACTCCTATCAAAACTTGGAAGTGAACTTAGCATATGTGTCTGACACAATCTTCTTTGGGACACCATGCAATTTGACCACATTTGTGATGAACACTTGTGCCACATCACTAGTTGAATACGTAGCCTTCACTGGAATGAAGTATGCTACCTTAGTCAACTTGTCCACCACAACCATGATGGAATCATGTTGTTTAGATCTCCTCGGAAAATTTGTAATGAAATCCATTGAAATGACCTCCCATTTCCACTCCGGAATCAAAATCGGATGTAGCAGTCCACTTGGATGCTTGCACTTTGCCTTTACCTATTGACATTCCAAACATATAACAACAAACTATGCCACATCCTTCTTTAGATTAGACCAATAACAAAACTTCTTCATTGATGTGAATGCATTTTTGTATCCTAGGTGACCTGAATATGGTTTCGCATGAAACTCCCTCAAGATAATATTCTTGAGCTCACTATTGTTTGGCACATATATTATGTCCCTAAATTTGATCAAACCATATGCTGAGAGATGATATTCCACATCTTGTGCACCTATACATGTACCTATACTCTATTGTAACCTGTGCCTAAGCTCTCTCTACCTGCCATCCTACTGTCCTGCTTGTAAAATCCGATCATGTAGGTCTGTCCCATAAGAACTCATAGTTGCAATGTGATTTACCTATATATTCCTGCTAAGAGCATATGTAACCATGTTCTCATTTCCCTTGATGTACCTAATCTCAAAATTGAACTTATTGATCGTGGCCAACCATCTAGCATGCCTGACATTTAGGTTCAGCTGGTCAAACAAGTATCTCAACACACTATGATCACTCATCAACACAAACCTCATGTCAAGAAGATAGTGCCTCCACATATTCAACACATGAATGATCATTGTTAACTCAATAGCATGTGTTAGATAGTTCTGTTTGTGCTCATTCAATTTCCATGACTCATAGCACACTACATGTCCCTCCTACATAAGGAATCCAACAAGTTGTCTCTTGCAAGCATCTGTACACACTACGAACTATTTGTCCGGATCTGCAATATTTAACACTAGAGCATTTGTCAACAACTCCTTCAATTGTTCAAAATTGACTACACATTCCTCTGTCCATTCAAATTTCTTACCTCTCCTCTATAGTGACATAATAGGTTATGCAATCTGAGAGAAGTTCCTAATGAATCTCCTATAATACCCTGCTAACCCCATAAATGATCTTACCTTATCCATGTTTCTAGGAGCTTCCCACTCCATGGTATCCCTTATCTTCTCTAGATTCACTGTTATGTCTTCCTTAGAGACCACATGCCCCAAGTAATGTACCTCTGTTTGAAAGAAACCACATTTACTAAGCTTGGCATACAATTGATACTCTCGTAGTAATTTCAACATTGCTGCTAAATGCTCGGTATGTTCTTCTTCATTCTTAGAATATATCAAGATGTCATCAATGAATGTAATAACAAACTTGTCCAAATAAGGATGCAACACACTAATTATCAAGCACATAAAGGTAGTTGGAGCATTAGTCAAACCAAATGGAACTACAACAAACTCATAATGCCCATACCTGGTCCGGAAATATATCTTATAAATATCCTCTTCCTTGATGTGTACTTGTTCTTGATGGTCAACTTGTTCAACTTCCTGTAATCAATGCACAATCTGAGAGTACCATCCTTCTTCTTCACAAACAATACTGGTGCACCCAACAGTGATACACTTGGCCTAATGTATCCCTTGTCAAGCATTTCCTTCAACTACAACTTCATCTCTACTAACTCTGTAGTGCTCATTCCGTACGATGCCTTTGATGCTAGTGCTACCCCTCGTACCAACTCAATGGAGAAGTCCACTCCTCTGTGGGTGGCAACTCTGAAATCTCTACAGGAAACACATCCTGAAACTACTGTAAGATCGAGCACTTGCTCAATATCCCCGCATCCTCATCCTCCTTACCTTTGTCACTAGAAATATGCACTACAAATAACACACACCCTTTTCTGCAACTACATTTTTCTTGCATAGTTGTCACCATCCTAACTTATGTTTCCTTCTTCTTACCCTATAAAATTATATGCTCTCCATTATCATCAAATCACTCAATAACCTTATCATAACAGTCTACCATATTCTGTGAGGATATAGCCAATCCATACCCAAAATCATACCATATGACCCCAATGGTAATACATTCAAATTTGTTGATGTAGGCATACCATTCAACTCAAATGCACAAACTCTTAACCTAATGATGAACTCTCTTCTTGGTACTTGAAGTTAACTACACTAACTGAGATTCTGCATGCACTTCTTTATTCAAACCACACTTATCCACCAAGTCAGGGTTAACATGACTATAATTAGATCCAGGATCAATCAAAGTAGAAATAATTTGATCACAAAACTTACCGTCCATCTCAATGATAGATGCTTGATGATTTATCTGTCTGTTATCCAACGCTGCATAAATACGAGGAATGCTCTTCCCGACATCCCCAATAGTCTGTGCCTCATGTGCACTATAGATCTGAGGCCTACCACCCTGATTCTATGGACAATCCTTTTTAAGATGCTCCTTACCACATGTCCAACACTCCAACTGTCTTGTACCATCACCTCTATTATGTTGTTGTGACCCCTGTTCCTGCTAGCTACATTGAACTTCTTATGTGATGCAACATTCTCTTTCTCTTATGCATTTTGAGGCCTTGTTCTTTTCGGATACCATTTACCTTTTCTTTAATCTTTCCCTTTCCATCCTTGCTGAGATTCATTCTTACGCTTTGACTGCTCATAACAATGTTTAAATTTCCCAATAACTTCATCACGTGGTCGAGGCTCATCATACTCAATACGATCTCTAAATGCTAATGGCAATCCACCGATAATTCTTTGAATTTTAGCCTTCTCATCTTTAATATATGGTACATACCTCAAAAGCTGCAAGAACTTGGTCACATACTCCTCATATGTCATCGATCCCATTTTGATCTTCACATTGTATAATTTATACCTTTAAATATATGTACTGAGAAATTTCAAGACATTTTCTTCATTTCTTTTTTTAAAAGAAAGAATTTGATTTTTTTTTTTTTAATATTTTGGCATTAAAGAGTCAATTGGCCTAACCCTACTGTGGACCATTCAACCTCAAGAATAATAAATATTATTATATATTATATATATAAATAATAATAAATAACCTTAAGCAATAACATCTTCTTATCGAAGCAAAGGAGAAAGAAAACAAGAAGGATGAAGATAAGAAGAAGTATTTCTCTCCCCAAGTTTGACTTCCCACATGTGACAAATTTCTAGGCATATATGAAAACAGGTCTAAGTTGTTTGAGTTTAGGAGGAGGCCAAAATTGAGTTTGGGCAACATCTTGAATTGATTTGAAGACACTTTGACTAGGATTAACACGGGATTTCATGTTGGTATGTTTGTATGTAATGTCCCTTAATAATAAATAATAAATAATAATATAATAATATAAATAATAAAACAATAAATAAAAATAGTAATAGAAATAAATAATAATAATAATAAATTAATATATTAATTACATGCTCTAAATAAATTAAAATAAGAATAAACAGAAAAATAGTAAAAATCAGTAAAGCTATCAAAAAGTAAAAACAAAAGAAATAAAACAAGGAAGTAGTAAAAATCAGTAAAGATATCAGAAAGTAAAAACAAAAGAATAAAAGAAGAAAGCAGTAAAGTTGCATGTTGACACATGGAGTGTGTGCATGTGGTTCCCCTTCCAATGTTTACTCTATTTAATAGATGAGGAGGAAGATGAGAGGCATTCCATCATTCCATGATTCCATCATCCATTCTCTTGGGAGAATAGTGTTGTGAGACAAAGGATCCCTGGCAGTAGTACATTGATTAAGGGCTCGGGGGTGGCCAGTTGTAGCAAGATTTTGTATAATTGAGCCTACGGTTGGGTGGAAAGTCATCCCCAAGACTTTGTTGTAGTTAGTAGAATTCAAGTGGCGTTCAACCCCAAAATCACAACTGAGAAACATCATCGCCACAAGTAAGATGTCTCTACTCATATTTTTGAAATTTGATGTTAATTAGTTGATAAATTGCGTGTTGATTATAAACCGCATGATTAATCTAATTAATTACAACTTCATTTTGACTAGAAAAGATTAGTTGTATCTCTTGTTGAGCTAAGTAATTTATCTAAGAAAATGGTTGTTGGGTTTTTCTCCCATGTGGGTTTTCTAAGGGTAAATTACTTCGTGTCTTGTTTTGCTATCTCTGTATGATCCTACTGGATTTTTGTTTCTGCTATTGAGATATTCTTTGTAATTTCTTTATGATGAATTTGAATGTAAGAAAAAATTAATGTAAGAATCATAAGAATTAATTATCAGCTAGAAGATCCTATGAAAAGTAAGCATGGTATCAAATCTTGGGTGAAAGGGTAGCCTTGAAAAGAAGCTAGTCTACTTCAAGATAACCTCTAGGGATTATTCTGTCATTAGCCCTAGAAACCCTAGTACTATTCTAGTTGAAAAAGGGATGAAGCCTAGATTTGTCTAATTGCAATGAGCTAAAGAATAAAAGGGCCGAATACCTAGTTTAATCTCAAAAGGACTGAATGACTTCAGGGAACGGTAAAGTGCCATTTTGATGTTAATAATATCCCTTCTTATGGAGCCAAGATTCATTTTACTAGAAGATAAGATATGATCCACGTTGAGGTATGTTTAAGATCATTTGTGAAGAAGGTCAAAGTCCTTAATATATCTTAAAAATAGGCCAAAAGGCCTCAACCTATTTCAGTAGGTCGAGGAGGCCTCATAGTATGTCATAGAGGGCCAAAAAGGCCTCAATACCTATTGCAGTAGTCCGAGGAGACTCAAAAAGTAGCCATAAGAAATATCTCTATCTAACAACCAATTGTACATAAGATTTATTAATTTTTTTCTTTAACCATTATATTGTGAAAGACATTGGACTGATGCTTTAGAAATAATGGCAAGTTTGAAGTATCTCATACTTAAGTTCTCGTGGAAGATTAATTATGGCTACTATGATTGATAAAATATGCAAGACCTATTGTTTAGTTCATAGTTTGAAGGATTCTATTGCATAAAGTTTCCATGCAAATCACATCACAATTTTGAGATGTTCAAAGATGAGTATGATATCTGGGAGTAGAAAGGCCAAGTAAAGATATAAATAAGTTTCCAAAATTTGAGGTTTGATGCTTGGAATGTAAGGTATGTATCATCACTCAATTCACTTACAATGATTTTGTTTGATCAAAAGTTTTAATTTGAAAGCATTCTTGTAGACTTTAACTAGAGGAAATGATCACTAAATACGACATGTCAATGAATATGTTTGGTTGATAAGGCTGTATCAAAGTTGTTTCATGAAAAATTAAACAATATTGTGATCTACTTCTTAGTTAGATCATAAGATTGCGTCAAATGATTTGATTTGTTGCCATACATTAAGGGATCCTTAAAGAAACCATTAAGAACAATTATTGAAGGTGTCCCTTCACCTACAAGTTCGGTTATGTTTGTGCAAGAAAATATTGTTAGATACACTTACTAACCCGTAGCATGAAATCATCATAATTCAGATTGTGGCTCATAGCAAGACAAGGCTAGTTGAAGGAATTATGTGATCTATATACATGTGTTGAACATTTTAAGTATGATATATCAAACCTATGTTATTCTTTGAAACTGTTATATGTGTTCAAGAGAAGGATGTTTGAAGCTACAATCCCTTGAAGTATTGATTCCATTTTTTGTAACTTTTGACATGACAAGATTTCAATGAAGAAGAGGAGGAGTTCATATTCAATATTAGAGACCGAATTCATCTTGAGAAAAAAGAGTCACTTGCAGCATTAGAAGTGTTCTTATTATGATGAAGTATATGCTACTTGGATTAAAAAGATCGAAATCAAAGTTTAGCTGAGAATACATGGTTGCTAGAATATCATTTATAGTGAAGAAGTAATAACCAAATATGTTGCGAGTCTATCATATTTTTCTTGATAATGACAACTCATTGGAAGATCCATGATCTTGATACATTCCACTGACATCAATTGATGACATGATGAATTTCATCATATATGCTGAACATTTTTATATGGAAAATATTTTTTTTTTTCAGATGAAAAAGTCTGATAAATATGTAAATGAAAATTCTAGGGTTTGTTAACCCTATCAGACTAGAAGACCATACCCTAGAGATAGACCTAGATTAATGTTTCTACTCAAAGAAGAAACCTTAGCTCATGCAAAGAAATAATGACATCATGCTAATAATGAGGACAACGTTGATAAATTTACAATATGGAATCAAGAAGGCCAAGATCAAGAGGGAGTTGACATTTCCCTATAAGCCTCAAAATATGTGTACTTTATATCTCTATTCCTTGATTATTGTTGTTGCTTTTTTTACTATTGGTTAGTTTCTTTTCTTTATTTCCTTTGCTCAGTTTTAATTTTTCTTCCATGGTATCCTAGTGAGGATTGCATGTACATAGTAAAGGCTACCAAGGAACGAAGGAAAAATTGTGACAAGAGGACTTCCTCTAATCGATGATTTGTGCTAAGAAACATTTTAGTAGATGAGATGCAAGCTCAGAGAAAGTAGGTATATCAACAAATTTGAAGTATAACTTCATTTTTCTGAAAGGAAATTGGTGGCGACTTCCAAATAGATTGACAATATCTAGTAGTAGATAGAAGCAGAGAGAGAGATTTAAGATTAGAGAGTTCTACTAGAAAGAGGGAGAGGATCATGAAAATAAATTTGCTCCAGTTGACAAAGGCAGTAGTTGTGGTAGAAATATTTTCTTTTGTAATAGAGGGTGAAGTAAGGGAGCCTTAGCTTCAGAGGGAGTTGACCTCTAAGTTTGATATGAAGGACATAGATTTGATGCATCACCTCCTTGAAGCATACTATTGCGATCCCTCAATGATTTTTGGGATGATGTACTATCATTAATATTGTTAGGCTAACTAGATGATATGCTACAATAACTAGAAGCAAAAAAGGAAGATGGAGAAACCAGGATTGCCATAACAAGATTTGTTTTAGAAAGAGCTCCTAGTTAGGGTAACCAAAAAGTAGTTGACTAAATTATGGCTGAGTTAAGGCATGTGGCTCAACATGTGTTGAAATACCAACATGATAAAATTAGTTATAGCACAATGATCCAGGTGGGTATTGGTGGCCACCCGCCAATTCCACTTGGACCCCTTGCTTCTTTCAATTTTTCAGTTTCCTTAAAAAAAGCATAAACATGGGATTTTTATGTATGTTTCATATCAAGAATGGAAGGAAAGCATAGTTCATATGTTCATATTTTATGTTTATACATCTACAACCTCATATGTAGATGTAAAAAAAAATTGCAAAGTTTATTGTATTTGTATCCATGAAATGATTAAAAATGATAGGAATTAGAATATTACAGTTTCAAATTAGAAGATAAATATAATAAAGAAGTTATAAATATATTTATAATAATTGTTAATTGAGAAAGAAAAAAACTATACTACTTATAGAAATTCCTAAAAAAATTAATTAATTAAATATATTTTCTTCATTAGTTAATAAGTACATAATCACTATAACACCCCATTCCATTATCCTTATCTTCAACAATATGTTAAAACTATTATAGTATATTCTATTTGTTAATTAAATATGGGTTTATTATTATATTTGTAATTAATGAAATACATTTTACATTTTCATTGTTTTTTTTTAAATAATAAATTTTAAAATTAATTTGCAAACTAATTACTACATATGATTTATAAATCCATTAAGTGACATTTGTTGTACTTTCTAAGAACTACGACCTAAGAATATCATATTTCATTCCTTTTACCACAGCCCCCTTTTCCTTTCTCTACATGTTACCATTTTCCTCGAGCCTCTCCACATTACCCTTTTCTCCAACAAAGGGTTAAAACGAATTCATTTGGGATGAGAAAGAATGCACAGTTGGTTTAAGCATACATTATTGAGAGTCCCTTTCTATTTGTCATATAAGCACTTCTAAATGGCATAGATTGTTGTTTATTAGTTGATAAGTCAATGGTGTCAGTAATGCATAAGATAGATTGTTTTTATTTCTAGAGGTCATGTGTATGTGTATAGGGAGGCACTATCATGAATGAAAGCCTAGCTGAGACAAACCAATGCGAATGATTTTTCTCCTTGCTCAGTTGGATACATATGTGTTATTTTAGAAAGAAATCCCTCTTGACTACTTGAGGATGAGATTGGGAGTAATTGATCATCTCCTTTCAACTCAATATTCTCCATCGGGAAGAAAGGAAGCTACTTAGATCAACTCAAAGATACCTAAAGTTATTAGTGTAAGAAGAAGTAGTCTACATGTTTGTAGGATCAACAAGATAGGGGGAGTTTGTTAATAAGGGGGGAATGTTAGTATATTTTCCATTGATCTCAAGGGTGGAGAAGTATATCAAATAAAACGAAAGGGGGAGGAGATGAACCAAACTAAAACAACAAAAGGGAGAAGTACATTAGAGAAGAAGTACACAAAGGATAAGTGCATCATAGGGGGAGAAACATCTACAAAGGATAAGAGAATAAAAGGAAAGTACACTTATGTTTACATTATTATTGGTAATGTGTTTTTGTTTACTTAAAGTGTTTCCGTCAATGCGAAAGTGGGATATTGTTAGAAATATTTTTTCATTGGTTGCATAGGAGGAGAATATGATGGGTAGATTGTTAGAAAATGTTGTCATTGTCAAATATGTTGTTGGCATATGAGGGAGGTTTTATTATAATTCATAAAGGTGTTTTCGTTAGGGCATTGATATCACACGTGTCAATTGTGGTTTATTTAGATAGAAGGTAATGAAATGGAAAAATAAGAGAATATTGGTAGAAGAATGAATATGAGCACATGTATGGTAAAGGAAAATAATTATTAAGGTGCAAAGACAACTTCAAATGCAAGTGGAAACCACTTATATGGATAGAGCTCTCAAATATATCTATAGTTTTTTATGGATGTCTCATAATATCCTCCTAGATTGCAAGTTATTGCCCGTCAAAGTTATGTACCACAAAACTCAAATACATATTTAAAGTTGAAACGTCTAGTTGTTGTAGTTTAATAGTCGACATAGTTGGAAGAGAAGCTAAGATCAAATTTGAGAGAATTTGGTCTAACAATAGATGTCTTGGTTATGACTGAGATGTTGTGTTGGATGGATTATTATGAATTGATTCACATGATGACGATAAATGATGAGGTCAGACATGATATATGTTGTAGCGATGGCATGTAGTCTAATTGGAGGGACCAACCTTCCATGAAGGTGCAACATGTGAAGATTGCGACGAATGTGGATTGATGATCATATATTGAGGAGACTTCCTCTTCATGGAGGGATAAGCCTTGATGTTTTATGTGAAGACGGAGAAGAGGTAGGCAACGTGGAAATTTTCAAGACGTTGGAGCTAGCGACACTTTGCGACGATGTATGATGGTGTTTTTGAGGACGATAAATGAATAAAGTAGGGGAGTATGTCATGACCATGAGCTAAGGTGTGATTTTCTTCAAACATTGATTATTTTTTGTGTTTTATTTCTTGTATCCTATATCTATATCTATATATAATGTAGTTTTAGTCCCTAGTGTAGTTCACTTCGTCAAGCAATTAAAACATGCTATATTTTTTTCTTTAAAACTATAAATTTTGTTAGAAGTATGTTATCATTGATAGAAAAGGCAAGGAAGATGATGGTAGATTGTTAGAATATGTTTCCATTGTCAAAGGTGTTGTTGGCATAACATGGATGTTGGATAAGTATTGACAAAGATGTTTCCATTAGGTCATTGATGTCACATATGTTAATGGTGATCTATCTAGATCAAAGGTGGTGAAATGGAAAAAAAAGAGAAGATTGCAAGAAGAATTGAGGTGAGCACATGTATGGAAAAGGAAATTAATTGTGGAGGTAGAGACAATTTGGAGCCATTTCTAGAATAACAAATCACCTCAAGTGAAAAGAACTGTGAAGGTACAAAGAATTTGGAACCATTTCTAGAATAACACATCAATTCAAGTGCACATGGAATTGACTTCAAAAGATTTTTTCAGTGGTATATGGAAGTTTGCTAAAAGCCTCTTAGATTAGAAGTTATCACCCATTAAAGTTATTTACCGCAAAATTCAAGGTGTAGAATTAAAGTTGAAAGAATGGCTAGTTGTTGACAATTTACGAATTAGGTATAGTTGGAAGAGTAGCTAAACATAGAGTGAGGAGGACTTGACTTGATAGTACAATGGTGAAAACATTTTTATTAACCGATGGTAGAGACCTTTATAACAACTCATCCCAAATGGAGTTTCCCTCAATGGTTCAAAGTCACACAAAAAGGGAATGTGTGGGATGACGTAATCCTGGGAGGAATTAGTAGTAGTTGTGGGAGTTTGAATGACAATGTATAATTATGGGAGGTCCCCACTATAGAACTCACATATGCTGCAGTTCCTTGTATGGTATCAAAGTTGTGTACAAAATGAACAATTGGGAAGATGTACTCAGAAAATGTGGATATTCCACAAAATGGAAGTAAAGGCTCTAATTTATAGAAGTTCTCCAACAGTGCTCCCCATAATCATGTCACTGTGGAAGGCCTTCCTCAAAACTGCTAAGGTATGTGCAAAGGAGACACATACAAGATGATGTAAGGTTAGGCATATGTTGAAGAGTAGTAACATAAGACCAAATACAAAGTGAATGAAAAAAAAATATCTATGTTGTTTTGAATGAATGTGTGGTCACAACACTTTCTTTTTTTTTCTTTCCCACATTTGGTCTCATTGCAGTTTTTGTGCTATGCCATCACACAACGAATCAATGTAGTTTATGTGTTATTCCATCACAGAACAAATCAACAAAGGGAAGTGTGAAATGTAGTTCAAGGAATAGAATGCCTATTAATTAAACTCAAGAATTACAATAGTGATAGGCTATGGGGTGCTTGATTGGACATTCACCACATCCACCAACAAATTAGTCAAATTGGAAAGGAATAAGGGTAAGCTTGGACAAGGCATTGCCAATGCCCATTCTTCTACCTATTCACCGAGCGCTACAGGGTCAATCCAATGACATGGGCATGGAGCATATGGTTGTAGGTGAGATTACAAATAATTCCTTCTATTTTAATAACTTAGATCAACCAAAAATATCAAAGCAAACTAAAACACACAGTAAAATATTGTATGCTTGTAGCATGTGGTTTGCACATTATTTAATAGAGGAAAGGAATATTAGTCATCTCATCAAGCTAGTAATTACCCAAGGAACCCAAAAGGAAATCCCATACAATCTTCATAGTGCTATAACCATGTTTACAAAGCATAGAGTGTGTTCAAAACATAGTTTCCTGACAAAATAAGGTATTATGATGGAAATCTATTTTGCAATGACTAAGAGCTCATTTCCCAAAAAATACCATACAATCTTGATGGTTCTGTAACCATGTTTACAAAGCACACAGTGTGTTCAAAACATAGTTTCCTCACAGAATAAGGTATTGTGATGCCAATGTATTTTGCAATGAATAAGAGTTCATTTCCTCACAAATATTCAACATAAGGACAATAGATTGATATAAATTTTGGATAAATAATATAAATAATAAATGTATGTGAGATAGATTATGATTGATACAATGCAATGTGATGGTGTACTTATATAGTAACTAGTCACAATTGTTGATAAGTCATGGCAGGGGTAGTTTCATGGAGAAGGATAAGAGAAAGAAATCCAAAATACACATATGAAAAGACTACCACAAGTGCATATTCCTAAACTAGAAATTGCCCCAAAGGTGCAAAGAGAGGCCAAGAAATTTTTTAAATTGGAAAAATGGTATGAAGAAGGTATTTGTACATATGTATGTCATATGCCATATGTATTGACATATTTTAATTTATATACATAAGGGTGTTATTGTTGAACGTTGTTATTCCCTTGTGAGGGATTAGTAGCATAATGACCTAGCATTTCCTCCCTACTACTATTTTGTGTGTGTGTATATATATATATATATATATTCAAATAAAAACACTAATTTGATATACCTCTAACAAAATACTAAAAATAGAGAATAATGAGTGTGGGAAACACTATTTAAACTCAATTAAAATGAGTGTATTATAAAATATACATTCTAAATTATATAATTAATTAACACTATTTTTTAATTAAAATGATTGGATTATAGAATCTACAGTCTAAATTATATTTTTAATTAATACTATATATATATATATATCCTTATTTTAAGTATTTTTGTGAGTGGTGTAATCAAAATTGTTATTTTTGATTTGGAGTATATATGAAATTAAAAATAGCACCACTTATGCAATTTATATATAGTACGAGAGAGCCTTTGTTTTAAATTTATATAATAAATGATAAGTGGTGCTATTTGATTTCATATATAGTCCAAATCAAAAGAACATATTTGATACACCACTCACAAAATACCTAAAATAAGGAACAAAAACATAGTTTGCAAAATTTAACGGATAAAAAAGGCCATTAATTACCCCTATTTTTTTTAACCAGAATAATGAAATTTTGTAATGAAGATTAAGTCTCAGATGAAAAAAGGCCATAAAAGAGATTTTCAAAAGGTAACTTAAACTATGGCATAAGAAAAAGGAAAAATTAAATGGAAACAACAAAGTTCATAAAAACTGATAATTATACTTGATAGGAGGAAGTCAATTTCATTGCGTTAACAACTTGCAACATTCACATATGAAATAGTAGTCAAGCAGGAGGTAGGAGACATTGTAAACACCATTTATTGTTTCGAGGAGCTGCTCAACCTCTTCTCTTCTCTAAAGTCCTTGTGAACAAGGAGACTCACAAGCTCACTAAAAGATAGTGGCAGAAAACTTGAGTGTAAGGTTATTTTTTCTTGAACAAAAAAGATCCCACTCCCTCTATTTTAATTATTAAAATAAATGACAACTCTAAAATTAAACTCCTTTTAATTTATTTTAAAAAATAATTATGTTAAATAGATTCGAATAATTTTTGTTTGAGATTAAGGTTGTAATATAATCACGACACTGAAATGTCTACATATAATGTAAATTATGTTTTTATTATTATCAATATCAAAACATTTAATTTACTATAAATAATTATCATATAAAATTATTTGAATAATTCTATATAAATAGATTTGGTAATATAGGATGATTATTTTAATTTAATGAAATGAAGAAATTAACTTAAGCCAAAATGCAAACTGATAACAATTATGCTTATATGATAACACTATTGTTGGGTGCAGGAATTATACTTAAGCAAACTCCTCAACACTTAATTTGTCAACCCGGGGGATCTGTAAACTTAGAGACTAAGCACAGGCAATGCCAAAGATGGTATGAATCTTTCTAATATAAATCCCTACTTTCTTTAAAGGAAAGATTGCATAATCAAACTAAAAAGAGAAAAAGGCAACTTGAACCATCAAAATAAACTAAGACTGGAACAAAGAAGAATGCATTTGCAATAGGAAATTAAAGATAAAGGGAAATCACTCCAGCTAATTATTGTTTAACAACTGAGTATGTGTTTTTCCTTAGTAGAGACATTTAGTAGCCTCATTAGATGGGCCCTTAAACCTACTCCTTTAGAGGTTTCCTTCTCACACTAATTTGTCCTGTACTATCGTAGTCTTCTTGCACTAGTGTAGGAACAAAGCTTTATGCAGAAGGTATAAATGGTGTCTTTACTAAGGGATTTTTACTTCCTGCAAGGGCTTGAACTTTTTTAGGTTCAAAGCACTCAGATCCCGTGGCAAGAAGCTATTTCTTGCAATGGATCAGAGCTTCTTGCACTTAGCATTTAATTCTTAAAATGAGTGCTTAGTTATTGCAAGTGCGATTATATTGTTAAATCAAATTGCACACATAAAAATGAATGTTTCTGATCTTGAAAGAGTGTAGGAATAAAAAAAAAATCCATATACATTTATCCTGTCATAAGCATTTAATGAAAGAAAGAAGATTGTGGGAAGTAGACTATAAAGGCTTTTTGCATCACCCCAACATGCATTGGTGCAGGTTCATTTCTCCTGCTTGGACCAGGTGGGGAAAACCAACCAAACAAATCTATAGAAAAGGAAATATCACACTAACGTGCACTGGTGCAGGTTTATTTCTCCTGCTTGGACCGGGTGGGGAAAACAAACCAAACATATCTGCAGAAAAGGAAATATCACACCAAAGTGCACTGGTGCATGATTATTTCTCATGCTTGGACCAGGCGGGGAAAACCAATATGAAATCAAGTGCAAGAAAGGAAATTTATCTACTTCACACAACAGATCTGCTTTCACTCAAACAAGAATGCATGTGCCTAGAAATTAAATCATACTTGACAATGTAAACACAAATTACAAGAAATAAGAAATAGGGTAAACATGTTGGGCTGGCTGGGCCCTAGCCAACTAATGCGTTTCCCTTTTAAATAAAAATGCTGCTCAATACTTTAATCAATTCATCAACTCAAATATAGAAATTTGATTCTTGAAACATGAGGCGGATGTTAGGGTCCCACCCTAACCCCCTTATCTATGTAATGGGACCACGTCATAGTCAAGAGTCAATAAAGCCCATAATAATAATTGTAAGTGGTTAATCCGTAATTAATAACGGAACCACAGTTAGTTGCAAATGGGCCGTAGTATTAGATAGATGGTATTAGTAATACGCAATATTGGCCCGTGGTATTGCACGTATGAGTCATATATAAAGGATAGAAACTCCCTGCAAGGAGTATCATGTCTTATTTTGTAATCGAGCTCTGCTTTATTGGAGGTTGCCCCTCGAAGAGGCAAGTGAACATTACTCTCTGAATAATAAAATCATTGCTATTCTGTGTTCTGGGTATCTTTTCTTCGCATATTCTGTGTTCTGGGTCTCTTTTCTTCGCGTATTTTGTATTTGGGTATCATTTGCAGGTTAAGAGCATAACAAGTGGTATCAGAGCACTTTCTAGGGCCGGTGGGATCTCCATTTCGTAGATTTTTTTTTTTTTTTGGCTCGAGACGTGTTTCAGCGTCTTTAAGCCACGGGATTTGTCGTTGAGCGCATAAATCTGTGGATTTGGGGAGGCATGCACGCAGGAAATACAAGAGGTGGTCACGTCTGTTGGACTCCCTTGTAACCCCTGTGGGTACCCATTCAAGTAGTAGCGCATTAGACAAAATGCGCACAGACTGTCTTCCACGTACCCTTTGGGTATATCGGAAGCCCCATAGGCTCCCTGAAAACCTCGCCATAGATAAACTGTCGGCTGTCTTGCGGCTACAGTACACTGAGAACAACACTCAGAGAGATTACTCGCCCGTACGATAGGGTAGTCAGGTGGTACGGCTAAGGGTACGGTCGACCCTCCTTAGTTAGAGCCCTGAAACATTGGGCCGAGTACTACTGCCAGACCCTTATGTATATTGCGATCTGTAGCACCTGACACTCCTCAAGACCCTAGTTCCCTTTTTTTCAATCATCATCTCTTCCAGATCTGCTTGAGCAAAGGAGTGCAGCAGTAGCAAACATCGGTCCCAATCAGCCATTCCTCGATCTACTAGAGTCATCAGATCTGCAGAAGCAGTCAGTTCAGCCGTCCAGCGCTACCCGATCCGCCATTAAGATCTGTCAGATCCACTAGACCAGAGTCGTTGTGAAGGGTTCCTATACCAGGGTATAATTGTCGCAGGACTTTTGGCCACATTGACATTTTGAGGATTTGGCGACTGCAGTATTGATCAAGAAGGAGTAAAACTCCATTAGGAGTTTCGAAAAAAAAAAAAAAAAAAAAAAAGTTCTTCTTCTTCTGGTTCTTCTTCTCCTGCTTCTTCTTCTTTTGATTCTTCTTCTTCTGGTTCTTCTTCTTCTGGTTCTGATTCTTCTTCTTGCACCGATGCAGAAGGGGGTTCAACATCCTATGGGGACTGTGGTTCTTTTCCTACACTAGATTCTTTATTCTTTTTCTGGGGCTTTTTAACGAAATCTGCCAATAGAGTGTCATCTTCGACCTCTTCAAATTTTGCTGCGTCCGCAAGGACTGATAGGGTGTCTTCTTCGGGGATCTGTGCCTTTACTGGTGGCGTAGAAGGAGTTCCTTCAACAGGTGCACTGGCTGTCTTCTTGTTTAGAGATGGGGCCCTATCTTCTTTTGATTTTTTAGGTCATTTCCTTTTTGCACTGGTGCAAGAAGGACTCCCCTTTAGATTCTTACTCGAACCCTTGCTTGTGCTGGCGGGGTCCTCTGTCTCCTTTCGAGCAGCTATCGTTTTATGTAGTTGTTTTAACAACACCTCCCAGGTCATGCCTTTAACTTATAATTTTTTCTGGACAAAAATATTTATCAGTTCATGGTGATATAACTTCTTGTAGGCCTAGTCTGCCCGTTTGTCCCACACACCTTTGGCCATTTTCTCTAAGCTCTTAAGCAAAAAATAGGGGAAATTTATCCTACACTAGATGTGCTGAGCGGCTTTGAAATGCTGCAACATCCTAAAATGGTATACAAAGGTGTGGGAGTACCTTCCCTCACAGGTTACGAATTTCTGTAGGATGAAAAGGAGGTCGTGCCACTGTCTCAGCAGGTCACTGCGCGAAACTCATTCCTTCCAATCTACCTTCATCTTCCTATTGATGACAAAACACTACCATCGCTTGCTTTCTAGTTTTTTATTTTTAAACCACTGCTCACCAGTATTTTCCAAGCCTGTCCCTGCTGCTACAAATTCTTCCATAACTTCAAATTTTAGAGGCCCAATTTTTACTCAACCATTTTTGAAACTTCTGGAAAACTGTAAGGCCACTTCTCCGTTGTGCCCGTCAAAATTTCCCAAGAACTAAAGAAAGCGTGAGTCTTGCAATAGTGTAAGACTATTGCGATACTTAGCAGTCTGTTCTACCCTACTGAGAGATGAGGGTTCGCTTCAAACATGTGACATCACTACTTAACAGCTATGAATAGTAAGGAATTTACGTGCAACACTAGGAAAATTGGTTCTTATAGATAGGGATCCAACTATCCACCATCCTTTCCATCTTATCACCCATTCATTCCACTGAAATAGTCGTGGATGCACGACATCTTTGAGATCAGGCTGGATTGGTACTTGCGGCGACATTTTAATGGCTAGGTGAGGTAATCATTATGAATGAAGGACATCTAGGATTATGGTGGAAAGGGGAAATTATATCAAAGCAACGGTTAAACACTTCCACATTCCTTCATAATTCAAAAAACTAACTTAGCATTCATTAAAAATGATCATGATTCTTAACTTAAATCATCTTATACTTTAAATAATTTTCTCCTAGTTAATATGTTAGCGCAAGTACTCATCGACTAAGTGAAAAAACTTGCTATAAATTTTCATGATGACCACTTTCCTATGATGTATACTATGAAGAGAATAAATTGTACTATGTTTCTGACAGGGTGCATGCTTGCACCACGTTAAACTATGCTATTCTACTGGTACCATTCTACTTACATTAATATATAGGATGACATGCTTGCACTAGTGCAAGTATAATATCTGAAAAAAGAATAGGGAATTTAAATAAAATATAGGCTGGACTTCCAACATGGCTTCCTTAATTTATATTGGAAATTTTCTTTGCCCTTTCTTGATTCTTCAGAGCATATCCTTTCGTTCTTGGTGCGTGAGATCCTGTAATGAATTCATGAGGGAACAAAGAAGTGGGAAAAGGGAAATTTCAAAATGGGAAGGAATTTTGTTACAGGGATTCCAGGAATACAACCATAAGAGGGAATAAATAGAAGTGGGCTAGGGAGAAAAAAAATTCAAGGGTAAAGTGGGATTTTTACGAAACGGTTAGGGTAAATTTAAAAGAATATGGGAAGGTTAATCATTCTAGGATTGAAGAAGGAAATTGAGGGAATATTACAAAAGTGGAATATGAAGAAAGACATAAAATTTTCTGGAAGGTTTGCCTAAATTGGCGCAAGAAAAATAACTGTAGTGAAAATTAAGCGTTACTTGAATAAAAATATCCATGCTAATTACCCCAATTGTATAAAGGTTTGTTCTGTTGAACCTGCTTTTACTTGGTGGTCGCTAGCATATCTAAAGATCAATCAACGTTTTATTTCTATTAGAAATTAGTGATGTTCTTACCAGCAAGCTGGTTTTCAGGTTGATCCTTCTGAAATACAGGTTGATCCTTCTGAAATCATGTCAATGAACTGATTTTCATAATTACAGGAAAATGTGTTTTTTTTCTCTATGTTTTTTTTTTTTTATATTTATTCTCTTTTTTTTTAAGAAGAAGAAAAAGAATTCATGTTTTCAAAAGGTTTGTATTACCATTCACCACTACCATCCCAAATTTCCATTGGACTTGTTGTGTAAAATCTTTCATGGCAAGTGGCTGAAAATACTTCTTTAATCTATGTCCATTTACCAAGAAAACTAAATTTTGTCCATCAATAATTTTAACTTATACTGCTCCATTCTTGAATACTTGGATCACTTCATAAGGTCCCATCCAATGTGTATGAAATTTTCCTTTAAAAATTTTAAATCTACAATCATAAAGGAGCACCCAATCACCTGGTTGGAATTGCTTTTTTTTTTAATAGACTTGTCAAGCCACCTTTTGCATTGTTGCTGAATTAGTATGTTCTACTGAATATCATCCCTACAAAATTCATATAACTCATTTAATTGGAGAAGATGTTGTTGTTGTGCGTTAGAGAGATCTAGTCGTAACTGAACTGCAGTTCTGAAAGTTTTGATGTGGAATTCAATTGGTAACAAAACTTGTTTTCCATATACCAGATCATATGGTGTATGTCCCGTACTATTTCTCCAAGTGGTTCTCTATGCCCCCAAAGCTTCTGGAAATCTTTCAGCCCAGTCTTTCAGGTGCATATTTACTATCTTTTAAAGAATGGACTCGATCACTTTCTTTGTGGATTCCACCTGGCCATTTGCTTGTGGGTGATACAACATGGATTTCCTATGCCGGATCTTGTATTGCTCCATCACACCCTGTACCAGATTATAAATAAACTGCGGATCATTGTCAGAAACAATTTCTCTAGGCACACCAAATCTAGTAAAGATTTTAGTAAAAAGAAAATCAAAAACAACTTTTTCTATAGCAAAGGAAACAACTTTAGCTTCTACCCATTTCGTAACAAAATTTGTACAAACCAAGCTATGCTTTTTACCTAATGACGTTGGATTTATTGGCCCTATAAAATCAATAGACCATTTTTCAAATGGCTCAATCATAACTTGGGGGCATAAAGGCATTTCATTGGTTTGATTAGGCTGGCCCATTCACTGGCAGCTATCACATCACCTGACATACTGTTTGTCATCCTTAAACAAGGAAGGCCAAAAGTAACCAACACACAATATTTTATATGTAGTCCACTTATCAGAGAAGTGGCCTCCGCAAGGTTCATCATGAACAGATTTCAATATCTCAAACACTTCCTCCTCTCTTACAAACCTACAGATAATCAGATCTAGACTAGTGTAAAAGAGGTCTCCTTGAATCCAGAAGTATGCAACACTTTTCTGAATAATATTCCCCTTTGTACGAGTGGACAAGTGGGGTGGTGTTTTCCCAGTAACCGAGTAATTAGAAATGTCAGCAAACCTTAGAGAATCTGATGACAGAGAAAAAATATGTTCATATGGAAAATCATCATTAACAGGAGTTGCTTCACCAGGATTATCTAATCTAGAAAGAAAATCTCTACAACATTAGATTTTCCTGGTCTATCAACAATAGTAATATTAAATTCCTGCAACAATAGTAACCACCTAGTCACTCTACTACTAGTCGATGGCTTGTTCATCAAATAATTAATCGTGGAATGATCAGTATGTACAAATACTTTATATCCTATAATATAGTGCCTGAACTTAATAATTGCAAAAATTACAGCTAAAAACTCTTTCTTTGTAACTGTATAATTTAATTCAGCGGAAGACAAATTCTTACTAATATACTACCGTTCCGAATTTCTATTGGACTTACTGTGTAAAATCTTTCATGGCAAGTGGCTGAAAATACTTCTTTAATCTGTGTCCATTTACCAAGAAAACTAAATTTTGTCCATCAATAGTTTTAACTTCTATTGCTCCATTCTCGAATACTCAGATCACTTGATAAGGTCCCATCCAATGTGTATGGAATTTCCCATCATAAAGGAGCACCCAATCACTTGGTTGGAATTGCTTTTTCTGAATAGACTTGTCATGCCACCTTTTGCGTTGCTGCTGAATTAGTATGTTCTGCTGAATAACATTCCTATGAAATTCATCTAACTCATTTAATTGGAGAAGACACTGTTGTTGTGCCTCAAAGAGATCTAGTCCTAACTGAACTGCAGTTCTGAAAGTTTTGATCTGGAATTCAATTGGTAACAAAACCTGTTTGCCATATACCAAATCATATGATGTATGTCCCGTACTATTTCTCCAAGTGGTTCTGTATGCCCACAAAGCTTCTGGAAATCTTTCAACCCAGTCTTTCAGGTGCATATTTACTATCTTTGTAAGAATGGACTCGATCACTTTCTTTGTGGATTCCACCTGGCTATTTACTTGTGGGTGATACGGCATGAATTTCCTGTGCCAGATCTTGTATTGCTCCAGCACACCTTGTACTAGATTAGAAATAAACTGCAAACCATTGTCAAAAATAATTTCTCTAGGAACACCAAATCCAGTAAAGATTTTAGTAAAAATAGAATCAACAACAACTTTTTCTATAGCAAAGGAAACAACTTTAGCTTCTACCCATTTCATAACAAAATCTGTACAAACCAAGATATGCTTTTTACTTAATGACATTGGATTTATTGGTCCTATAAAATCAATAACCCATTTTTCAAATGGCTTAATTATAACTTGGGGGCATAAAGGCATTTCATTGGTTTCATTAGGCTGGTCCATTCGCTGGTAGCTATCACATCGTTTGACATACTGTTTGGCATACTTAAACAAGGAAGGCCAAAAGTAACCAGCACACAATATTTTATATGTAGTCCACTTATCAGTGAACTGGCCTCCATAAGGTTCATCATGAACAGATTTCAGTATGTCAAACACTTCCTCATCTTTTACACACCTACAGATAATCAGATCTGGACCAGTGTAAAAGAGACCTCCTTGAATCCAGGAGTATGCAACACTTTTCTGAATAATATTCTGCTTTTCACGAGTGGACAAGTGGGGTGGTATTTTCGTAGTAATCAAGTAATTAACAATGTCAACAAACCACAAAGAATCTGTTTACATAGCAAAAATAAGTTCGTATGGAAAATCATCATTAACAGGAGTTGCTTCACCAAGATTATCTAATCTAGAAAGAAAATCTGCTACAACATTAGATTTTCCTGGTCTATCAACAATAATAATATTAAATTCTTGCAACAATAGTAACCACCTAGTGATTCTACTGCTAGTCAATGGCTTGTTCATCACATATTTAATCGTGGAATGGTCAGTATGTACAAATTCTTTATATCCTGTAATATAGTGCTTGAAATTATTATTTGCAAAAATTATAGCTAAAAACTCTTTCTCTGTAACTGCATAATTTAATTCAGCAAAAGACAAATTATTACTAATATAATAAATAACATAGGATTGCTTATTTTCCTCTTGTCCTAAAGCTTCACCAATAGCCAAATATAAAGCATTAGAGGAAATGTGAAAAGGCAGGGACTAGTTAGGACCTCTCAAAACAAGTGCATGTACTAACTTTTCCTTCAATGTTTCAAAAGATTGTTGGCAAGCTGTGGTCCAAGAAAATTCATATCCTTAGCTAGAAGTTGGAAAAGAGGGGAAACTATCTTAGAAAAATTTTCAACAAATCTCCTATTGAAACCAGGATGTCCTAAAAAACCTCTTACTTCCCTTTGAGTTTTGGGTGCAAGAAGATGCAGATTGATTTCAATCTTTGCTAGATCAACTTGGATACCTTGGCCAGAAATCAAATGGCCAAGTACCACTCCCGCTTTGCACATTAATTTACATTTCTTGTCACTCAAGGTGAGGATGGATTCCTAACAACGTAGAAGTAATTTCTACAGGTTTTTTAGAGCTTCTTGAAAAGAATCACCAAACACAGAAAAGTCATCCATATAAATTTCTACAAATTCTAGATCAGAAAAAATGGCCAGGATTGCCCTTTGAAAGGTAGCTGGGGCATTACATAAACGAAAGAGAAGCACTATATAAGAAAATTTACCCCAAGGACATGTAAAATTAGTTTTAACCTAATCTTCGGGTGCAATCTGTATCTAGTTGTAACCACTGAACCCATCCAGAAAGGAAATTTTTTTTTCCTGCAAAGGTATCAAGCACTTGGTTAATGAAAGGGAGAGGGAAATAATATTTGAGAGTGGCTTTGTTTAATTCTTGATAATCAATACAAATACACCACCTTCCATCCTTCTTAGGTAATAGCACTAATGGAGAGACCCACTCACTGTCAGAAATATGATAGATAAAACTGACATCCAAGAGTTTCTGTACTTCTTCCATCACAATATCTCTTAGATCTGGATTCATTCACTTTTTGGGTTGTTAGACAGGTTAGATTCCTTCCTGAATATAGATATGATGTGTACAAGTTTCAGGAGGAATACCCTTCATATATTCATAGCCCCATGAAAAGGCACTAAGATGGTTTTGCAACAAATTCACAAGCTGCTCCTACTAAGATGAGTCCAAATCTAAACTAATATGCAAGGATTCACTAGGGCTAATCGCAACAAGAGTAGTATCAAGCTTAGGAGTACTGAAGGGAGTGGTCAAATGCAGTCGTAAAGAAGAAACAGAATCATGATCACCTTGAAAATCTAGGCTGAGAATCTGGCTCAATAGCTCAAAATTAGGCATGGAAAATTTTAGGGCCGAATTGTCACCCTTGGGCGAAATTAAGGGGTTTTAAATTTTTAGTGGGCGAATATTTCGTGTCATAGTACATTTTACAAATGGCCTCAAATTTATTTTATAAAAAAATTAGGTATGGAGGTTAGTCCACCTTATTTTAAGGGAGAGGGTAAAAAAGGTGAATTTATCCCTTGAAATTAGGAGTTACAACCTTCCATTCGCCCTAATTTTCAAGCATAGGTTTTATTTAAGTGAATCCTATGGGCCAAATACCATATTTATAAAAGAGGTATGGTAAATTAATAAAAATATAAATAAATGAGAGGTATAGTAAATAAATAAAACATTTTTAAAATTTACTCCATAAGTCACCTTATAGACATGCAAGGGTGTAAACAAATAACAATATAAATAAAGTGGAGGTATGGTAAATAAATAAAACCTATTTTTATACTTACTCAAAAGGTATGGTAAATAAATAAAAATATGAATAAACTAGAGGTATGGTAAATAAATAAAACCCCTTTTTATATTTAGTCCATAACCCTCTTTCTATTTATGAAGGCTCAGAAAAGAGGTTTTATTTAAGTGAATCCTATGGGCCAGAAACCATATTTGTAAAAGAAGTATGGTAAATTAATAAAAATATAAATAAATGAGAGGTATGGTAAATAAATAAAACATTATTAACCCAATATTATTATTAATAAAAATAAAAATGGCACATGGTATTGACACATGGTATTCACATGGAATGTAGCCTATTTAAAGGGGGAATCAAACCAACATAGATCCATCTTACTTTGGATCTAATAAATAAAACATTATTAAACCTAATATTAGTATTAATAAAAATAAAAATGGCACATGGTATTGACACATGGTATTCACGTGGAATGTAGCCTATTTAAAGGGGGGAA
>APFE030025453.1:120166-139719 GCA_000404065.3 Pinus taeda | reverse complement strand
GTCCTCCTGATTCCGGCACCGCAAACGGTTCGAAAAACGGTCACCGTATGAGAAAGTTATGCCAAAAACAAAATCGCCCAATAACCCTTAATTTTTGAATTTAAAAAAAAAAATTAAAAAAAGAATATATCCACAAAATATTCCTTGGAATATTCCAAGAATATTCTAGAGAATATTCCTTGGAATATTCTAGAGAATATTCCTTTTGGGTAGCGAATGGCAAGATGCCATGTGGCAAGCCCAGAGGCCGCCATGTGGCCCAGGGTGACATCAGCATGAGGGGTGCATATGTTTAAAATTCTGGTAGCAAAGAAATATTCCTTGGAATATTCTAAAGAATATTCCTTTTGGGCAACGAATGGCAAGATGCCACGTGGCAAGCCCAGAGGTCGCCACGTGGCCCAGGGTGACATTAGCATGAGGGGTGCGTATGTTTAAAATTTTGGCAGCAAAGGGGCTTGAACACACGACCTCTAGTCTAACACACCCTCACCTTACCACTAGACCATAGCAAAACGACTTGGCATTAAGGTGGCGCTAAGTGCTTATAAATTTTAAATTTCATTTGGGCGGGGCCCCAAGGGGGCCAGCCCCCATGCCATACGACCCAGACCCGGAACCGTAGGCTTAAGCCTACCCGCCAGCGGAAAACGCCAAGGTTACAGTTAATGTCCAACGTGGTCACATAGCCATTAAACGCAGAGGCAAACAACAGTTCACTCAGAGTTTGGGGCACGCAATCCCATGCAAACCGCCGACCGTTCACATGTCATTCATTATAACTGCAGTTCAACCAAACCATTACGGTTAGTCTGGCGGAAATTTTGGCGGACCGCCAAATTTGGGCGGACCCGCCATAATTGGCGGAGTTAACTGGACTCCAACTAAAGTTAGCTGGAGTGTTTCGAGGCATAACTGGAGGAAAACTTTAATGGGCCATAGCTTTGGCTAGGAAAGTCCGTTTTGGATGATCTTTTTTTTGATTTTGGGTATCTTCGACCTTTTGAAACCAGTGGCATAGGTTTTATAGCCATCATAGGTCATTTGTAGAGGTTTTGGAGCTGTGAAAGTTCTAGGAGCCACTAGGGCCCAGTATTGTGAGAGCTGTATAGGGTTGCAGGTATCCATTGGAGGTGAACCAGTAGTCAATCCTGAAGGATTCAAGTGTTATAAATCTGTTTTTACAGTCTATTCCACATGTAGAGGCTTTTATTCAGCTGTATATTCATTTTGAGCATTTAATGAAAACGAGGGCAGGCCCATTTGGGAGCCTTAGACCTAGCAGACATAGCCCAGGAGGGGTGACCTGCTTTATCAACTTCTTTTGCATCGGTGGTTGATTTATTTTGCAGAACAAATTCGTTTTAGTGTGTTAAACAGTAAAAGGAAATAATTCTGCTATACTTAAATGGGTCATGAACAACTGAAAATTTCATTTGTTTTTTACTGCAAGACATGGAGATCTTTTAAACATGTTTATTATTGAATTGAATACCTTGCAAACCATTTACAAGTAGTTTCAAAATTAGATCAAGTTGGTATCAGAGCTATGTTGTTGTTTCTTTATATCGAAAGAAGTCAAATAAGCTATAGACAGAGCCTGAAACGAGCGAGGAAGCCTTCAAAATGCTCTTGTTATACAATTGCAAAGTAGATAAATGCTCTTTCAATCAATCTCTGGTGTAGTTGTCTTTTGATTGTTTTTGTGTAAAGATCTTCTAACTGTCTTGCAAGTATTGATGCTTACCAGGTTGAAACTTAAAAGAGGGGAAGGACAATTGACTAGAGAACGAGAGAATCCTCAGTCAAGGAAGGCCAAAGAGCCATCACCTCCACCTTCAATTTCACCCTTAAGAGTCTCAGTAGAAGCTTCAAGAATGTCTGAACAGGAAGGAGAAATTCCTGCAGACATGGATTTAAAAGAAGAAGAAAGAGTCTTCAGAAAGGCTTTCTTGGACCTCACTGAAATGGTGAGGATATTGTACCAAGAAAGAAATGAGAAATTGGCTGGAGAAGGGTCCAAACATCCACATGAAGGAGAGGGCTCTTAAGGAGGTAAGAAGGATGATGATCATTCCAATAAAGGACATGGAGGTAATGGCGATCCACCACCCCCATCGTCACCTCCTTCCTCTTCATCCTCGTCTTCTTCTTCTGTGCATAAGCATAGATCCTCTGGAAAAAGTCATTTTTTGAAGCTTGATGTAAAATTAGAATTACCTATGTTTAATGGTGAAGTGAATGTAGAAAAGCTTGACAACTGGATTAGGCAGTTGGAAGTTTACTTGAGGATCCAGAATGTGCATGATGATGCCACAAAGATTTAGTTGGCTTCTTTGAGAATGGATGGAGCAACATTGGTCTGGTGGGAGGCCAAGACCAAAGAGGAGATCAAGAAATTTGGTAAGGTTACCTTAACATGGATTGACTTTCTGTTAGCCATTAAAAAACAATTTTATCCTCTTGCTCACATGCAGAAAGCCATTATGAACTGGCAAAATTTCAGACAACTTAAGGGTCAGAATGTCCAAGACTACACCCAAGAATTCAGGAGAAGAGCTCTCTTGTTAGGAGTATATTTACAGACCCAGGACACCTTGTTGAAATATATTGGTGGCCTGCATAGCTACCTTAGACACACCATCTTGATGTTTAACCCTACTAGTTTGGATGAGGTTTGTGTCCAAGCTACCCATTTAGATGCAAGGGGAAAAAACACACTTGAAGAGGGTAGAAACAAGCCCACAAAAGGAAAGGGCAAAAAGAATGCATCTGTCAAACAGGAGAGTGAGAAAGTGATCTGTAAACACTGTTCTAAACCAGGCCATGAGGAGAAAAACTGTTGGAAATTACATCTTGAAAAAAGAACTCAATTTAACAAATCCAAAGGGAACAGAAAACTGCTTCTACTACATCTACTCCACAAGATTTAAGGGATGATTCAGGTGATGAAACCAAAATTATAGCCATGGGTTTGAAAAACTTGAAGGGAAAAAAAATGGAAATTCAAGCTAGCACTAGTACCTCAAGCTATCATGTACAAGCTTCTAATGAGGAAGAAAGAATTGAATTGTTTCATGTGAGGGTGATTTCAAAACATACTAAAACTGACACACTTTTTGATAGTGGGTCACAAGCAAAACTTATATTAGAAGACTTGGTCAAGCAGCTTAAACTTGAGACCATTCCACATCCGAAGCCATATCCACTTGGATGGATTTGCAAGGATGCAAATTTACAAGTTTCAAGGAAGTGCACATTGCACTTTGCAATTACTGCACATTTTATTGATACAGTTGAACTTGATGTGGTACCTTTTGATATAGCGGGAATTGTTTTGGGAAGTCCTTACTTGTTTGAAAAGAAAGCTATTTTTCATCGCCATGAAAACAAATATCATCTTTTCAAAGATGGCAAGGAGTTCATTGTTAGAGCTCATCGCAAGAAGACACATATAGTGATGGTGAATGCAGGACAGGTAAAAAGGCTGGTCAATTCAAGTAAGAATTTTGTTCTTCTTATGATTAAGCCCAAGGTTGATGTGAATCATGAGTCATTTTACAATTGTGATCCAAAACTTAAATCAGATCTGTATGATGTAGTTGATGCATATCATGAGATGTTTCAGGAGCCAACATGTTTGCCTCCTAAGAGGGAGATTCAACATGAAATCCATTTGCATCCAGATTGTCCTCTTCCAAACATAGGCATGTACTACATGTCTATTATGGAAAATGCAGAAATAAAGAAGAAAATCAAGGACTTGTTGGACAAGGGTTTCATAAGGCCAAGTACTTTGCCATGTGGGTCACCGATTGTACTGATTCCAAAGAAAGATGGCACTTGGCATATGTGTGTGTTGATTTCAGGGCCTTGAACAAGATAACGGTAAAGAATCATTACCCACTCCCAAGGATAGATGATTTGCTAGACCAGCTGAAAGATGCTCGATATTTCACTAAGTTAGACTTGCGTAGTGGATATCATCAAATAAGAATTGAAGAAAGTGACATTTGGAAGACAGTGTTTAAAACCAAACAAGGACTCTTTGAATGGCTTGTGATGCCGTTTGGTTTGTGCAATGCACCTGCAAATTTCATGTGGGTAATGGATGATGTCTTGCATCCTTTTCTTGATGATTTCATTATTGTCTACTTAGATGACATCTTGATTTTCAGCAAGTCTAGAGAAGATCATGTCATGCATGTTAGGAAAGTACTTGATGTTTTGAAGAAGAATCAATTATTTCTTAACATGTCAAAGTGTAAATTTGGAAAGACTTCTTTAGTTTATTTGGGACACATAGTAGTAGGAGGTGCTTTGAGAATTGATCCTGCTAAGATTGAGGCTATTGTGAAGTGGCCTAAACTCAAATCCATAACAGAGGTAAGAAGTTTTTTGGGTGCAGCTCAATATTGGAGGAAGTTCATCTCTAACTTCTCTTCTATAGCAGCTCCTATGCATGCAGTGACAAGTGTGAAGCATGCTTTCCAATGGGGAGGCAAGCAGCAAAAAGCTTTCGAATCTTTGAAAGAGAAGATTAGTTCAACTCCGGTCCTTGCATTACCAGACTTGAGACATCCATTTGAGATACAAACCGATGATAGTGATTATGCCATGGGTGCAGTTCTTCTACAGCATGGTAAGCCTATTGCTTTTCATTCTGAAACTTTTAATGGTGCTGTTGTAAATTATCCTATGTATGATAAGGAGTTGTATGCATTGGTACAAAGCGTCAAAAAGTGGAAACACTATTTAATGGGCAAAGAAACTGTTATACATACCGACCATCATCCCTTATACTACTTGCAATCACAAAGCAAGTTACAACAGTCACGACACTTCAGATGGATGGGCTTCTTGCAACAATTCCATTTGGTAATAAGGTACAAGAAAGGTACTCTGAATAAAGTTGCTAATATGCTTTCAAGGCCTATTATTGGTGTTGTTACTTTACTTAAGAATGATTCCATTGTACATGATAGTTACATAGAACAGTATGCATCTGATGATGACTTTAAAGATGTATATGCTAGCTTGAGTAAAGGGAATCATGTAGATGAAAATGACTATCACATGCATAACAATTTGTTGTTTCATTTGGGAAAGTTGTGTATACCACAGGGGGAGAGAATAAATGTCATAAAAGAAGCTCATTCTTCTCTTATTGCTGGCCATTTTGGTGTAAGCAAAACAGTTGCACATCTATAGAGGTATTGCTATTGGCCTCGCATGGTAGATTTTGTTTTAAGGTTCATAAGAGGTTGTTCATTATGTGCTACAAGAAAGCCTAGTAATAGGAAGCTTGGCTTGTATACTCCTTTTCCGGTACCTTCTAGACCATGGGAGAGCATCTCTATGGATTTTGTAGGAGGTTTGCCAAAATCTAGAAAGCAGTGTGATTATTTATATGTAGTAGTTGATCGTTTCAGTAAAATGTGTATACTTATGCCTTGTAAGAAAACTATAACTGTTGAACAAACTGCTAAATTATTTTTTCATCATGTATGGATTCACTTTGGTTTGCCTACTTCCATTATTAGTGACAGGGATTCCAGATTTGTGGGGAATTTCTGGTCCAAATTATGGGAGATTATGGACATAAAGTTGAAGAAAAGTACTGCTTTCCATCCGCAAACAGATGGACAAACTGAAGTTGTGAACAAAACCATTGTGCACCTCTTGAGAGGATATTGAAGCAAGCATCCCAAGCTTTGGGATGAACATTTGCACTACATACAACATGCTTACAACCGTGCCAAGAACTCTTCCACAAACACCTCACCGTTTGAAGCTTGTTTTGGTTAATTGCAAAAATCGCCTCTTGATTTCATTCTTGAGAAAGATGTCGCCATTGAGGGACATAGTGATGTTGACAAAGCTCATTCATTCATTGAAAGAATTCAGCAAATACAACAGCCAATTCAAGAATAGCTTGAGAAAAGTCAAGGCAAGTACAAGGAAAGACACGACAAGCATAGAGTCGATCACAAGTTCCAAGAAGGGGATGAGGTATGGTTGTACATTAGTAAGGAAAGGATGCAAGGAGAAGGTAAAAAGCTGAAGCATATTCGTTATGGTCCATTCAAAATCCTCAAGAAGGTTGGAAATAATGCTTTTCAATTAGATTTTCCTTCCTACATGCAAATATATTATGTTGTTAATGTGGAGAACTTACGTTTGTATGAACCTCCTTTGATCATTGATCATGAAAGCGTTGTTCAGCTACCATCTATAGAAGATTTCTCGCCAGAATTTTTAGATGAGCTGAAAGAAGATACAATCCTTGATAGAAGGACACACACTTCAAGGAGGGGCAATGTAGATTATGTTCAGGTTGGTTTCAAAGGCAGGAAACCGAACAAGGCAAAGTGGATGGAGGTGGACACAGTGAGGGCACTGTGCCCTCACCTCTTTAACAGGTAGTTGAAGGCTTTTGGGGTCCAAAAGCTTCCCAATGGGGAGGCGTTATCAGGGGCTCATGTCCCAAGTGTCATAAAAATTCTCAAAATTGAAAGTGCTCAAAATTGGCTCGAACCTAAACGACTGGATAGAGCTCTTCCTCCTGATTCTGGCGCCGCAAAGGGTTTGAAAAATGGTCGTCGTATGTGAAAGTTACATCAAAAACAAAATCGCCCAATAACCCTTTATTTTTGAATTTTCAAAAAAAATTAAAAAAAGAATATTCCACAGAATATTCCATGAAATATTCCTTTTTGAAGGGCCAATCAGAATCCGCCATGTGGCAAGCCCGGAGGCTGCCATGTGGCCCCAAGCTAACATAAGCAAGTGTATGGGCGCGTATGTTAAAATTTTTGGTGGGTTGTGGATTTGAAACCCCGACCTGCCGTGTATTAGCCCTGCGTTTTATTGTTGGGCCACACCAACGCTTGTTGAAAGTTAACAGAAATGTTTAATGCTTAAAATTTAAATTTTAAGCGGGCGGGAAGATAAGGGGGCCAACCCCCCATTCCATATGACCTGGGGTCGAGTACCATGGGCCAAACCTAAACACCAGCACGCAATCTGAGGCACAAAATGTCGATTAAACGTGGTCATATGTGGAGATAGTGGTCAGTTAACTGCAGTTTTAGTTGGCGGATTATTTGGTAGAGTGCCAAATTTGGCGGTCCCGCCATAATTGGCGGACCTCCACTAAAGTTAGCTGGACTTCTTCTAGGGGAAACTGGCAGTTATCATTAAATGGCCATAACTTTGGCTAGGGAAGGTGGTTTTGGACAAATTTGTTTTTTTATTTTGGCTATTTTGGACATTCTGAAGCCATTGGCATAGGTCTTTCAGCCATTAGAGGTCATTTGCACAGGTTTTGGAGCCGTGGAAGTTCTAGGAGCCACTAGGGCCCAATATTGTGAGAACTGTTTCAGGTTGCAGGTATCCATTAGAGGTGAACCAACAGTCAATCCTGAAGGATTCATGTGTTTTGAATCTGATTTTACAGTCTATTTCACCTGTAGATACTTCTATTCAGCTGTAAATTCATTTCGAGCATTTAATTAAAACGAGGACTGACCCATTTGGGAGCCTTGGACCCAGTAGACGTAGCCCAGGAGGGGTGAACTGCTTCATCAACTTCTTTTGCATCTTTGGTTGATTTATTTGAGAAACAAATTCGTTTTAATGTGTTAAACAGTAAAAGGAAATAATTCTGCTATGCTTGATTGGATCATCAACAGCTGAAAATTTCATTTGTTGCTTTACTGCAAAACATGGGAATCTTTTAAACATGTTTACTACTGAATTGAATACCTTCCAAACCTTTTTCAAGTAGTTTCAAATTCATATCAGATAATATTAGAAAAGATACCTTAGTCAGCACACTACAAGACTGAGCGCTGACATGGTACATAAAATATTCAAGCAAGCACCCAACAGCGGGGATCGCGGAAATTTAGATCTAATTGAAGAAGGACTTTAGCCAGCCAAGGTCAGAAACACAATTGATTATAGGGTTCAAAGAAATTGCGATGATGTCTGGGAAACCCCATGGGATTTGGACCGAAGACTGAAAAGTACTATTCGCAAGGCTAACATGACCTTGACAGACGCGCAACACTGCACTTGGTTTATGGCATCCTTAACACCACATCTAAGGGCATCTCTATCACAACAGAAGATCTCAACTTAGGCCGAAGCACTAGAGATAGCAATGAGGTTACACAAAGCCCCATTGCAAGACTCGAGGTTGGGAGTTCAGCAAATCCAAGTGCAGGTCCAAAATTTGTGTGTTGAAATGAAGAAGATAAAACAAGAACAGATACTGCAAGCAGAAGTTTGGGAGGAGGTATGGTGTATAAAGTGCAGAATCCAGGGACACGATAAAGATCACTGCCCGATCGTAGTAAATTTTATGGCAATGGGGGGACCAATGCTATTGTGACCAGAAGCGCAGACAGGACCGAGCACCGCAACCCTATTCTGGTGCACAATCTGTCAGGTGGGAGGAAGAAAAACAATGATAACTGTCACCTATTACCAAAATACAACCAGACCCCCTAACAGCTATTTTGCAACTTTTGCAAATTAGTGGGCAACGAGGAAAGAGAGTGTCATGGCTACCAATTGTTAATGGGCTAGTCACCTGCTTACAGAATGTAGACTAAGGTGCAAGGTTAGGATCTAGCCACCACGATCATGCGCAGTGGGTTCAGGGCCGTGGACGAGGACGAGATGAAATGGGGCCTGGAAGGGGTCGTGGGTAGCTAATCTACTACAACTACGGAGGACCTAGACATTACGCGTAGGATTGTACCAACCCAACAAAAATTTCGTGCAGTTATTATTAACAGTTTGATCGTGAGCTGATAGATTGTCCTACACTCTTAGCACAAATTTGTGAAAGAAGAGCAGCACAACCAATAACGACCCAAAATGTGTAGATGATGAGGTCTAAACCCCGTGAGGAAGATCCCAATGTTAACATGGTGCTAAGGAGTGGCACGACCATAGGAGCAAATGGACGGGACTCGAGGGGCGATAAGGAGACATATTGAGAAGCTCAGGAGAGCTTTGCAGAGGTCTCTACCCCAAGTAATAGGGATCAACCTGAGTCAGACAAGGATCCCTTAATGATAACTACCTTTTTAGAGACATGTATAAAAGTGCTTCGTGACAACAGGGTATTTAAAGGCTTGTAGGAGGTGATTAATAGATGCATAGGATGGAGTGAACCACGTGTCATTCGAAGTTGGGAAGAAATGCATCACGGACCAAAAGGGAAATGTGGTTAATAGCGCAGATTGGTGATTATGAGATGGAGTAGGTCATTCTAGATCTGGGGTTAGATGCCAATGTATTGTCGAAACAGATGTGGGAACACATGGGCAAGCCTACACTACAATGGTCCCCTATCCAATTACGGATGGAAAATCAATAGAAGGTGCTACCCATGGGAAGGCTGCAAGGGGTTACAGTAGACCTTGACGGTGCAAGTACCCCCACGAACTTTGAAGTTATTGAGCTCATGGATGAAAGTACGCCCTATCCTATGTTGTTAGGAATAGATTGGGCCACCAATATGAATGGAGTTATTAATCTAAAAAAATGGACAATGCTATTTGAAACAAAGGTGCTCCGCATCATCATTCTGCTAGATCCAGCTGAAGAACCACACTACATTAAATCGGTGCATGACAAAGAACGTGATGACGACGTAAATTGTAGCTACAAAATGTTTGACCAAGAGCAAGGATGGGTCAAGACATCGGGGGATAAAATAATATCATGGGGTGATGAAGAATTCTGCACTTCTGATTTAGATGAGGAAGACAAGCGATGGCATAACAAGTTGAATGGAGTAACCACGCCACACTGCAACGTGGTGAAAAAATCGTTATACTGCCTAAAGGCCCAGGATTGTGAATTGCCAAAGTATGATGGGTTGACGATGGTAGAATAATTCCTGACCAAATTTGAAATCGTAGTACTAGAGCACCAATGGTTCGATGTGATGAGATGCGTGTTGCGCGTGATGCCTAGGCGATGGTGGGGCACACATGAAGGGACGTTCGAAGATTGGCGCACCTGCAAGCACATGATGAAGATTAGATTTGGGAAGCCAGAACTCTACGTAGCAAAGAAATATGATGGATGTGATGATCCGTGCATGCACCTTACCAGGTGGATCAAAGCCTATGGAGAGGAACCTCAGCCAGAATGGGTGCACTTGTTTTATCACACCCTGGACGTCATTCCCAGAAACTGGTACATGGAAGCGGAGCTTCGGAATGACATAGGCAAGTGGGATATCTTGTACGCAGGGTTTTTGTCGATATTCTTGTTTAAGGATGAATGGATGGATCCTGTGGATGAAGCATTACATCTGGTAAAGGTTGTCATATTCAAGACACCATTGGAGCTAGAGGAAACTCTGCAGCCCAACTGGTCATGATAGCTGAGACAAGCCCTCGAATGATATAATCTCCAGATAGAAGATGATGAGGATGATTTGCAAAACATCAATATTTCGAAATCAGAGGGGAGCCGGGAGGTGCACGAACCCGAAATCAAAGACCCAAATATCATGATGCCATTTAAAACAAAACAAGTGAATACTGGAACCAAAGAAGAGTTGAAGTATGCAACACTTGGGGACTACTGGGATGACGCCACAATAGAGAAGGTTGTTGAGTTGCTGTGGGAATATCGAGATTTATTCCCAACAAATATTGTAGAGCTAAAAGGGATTCTAGGAAACTTAGGAATTATGAAGATAACATTGAAGCCAGACGCGAAACCGATGAAGCATCAACCCTACCAATTGAATCCAAAATATAAAGCAAAGGTTCATGAAGAACTAAACAAGATGTTGGTAGTAGGAATCATTGAACTAGTTGAGGAGTCCGGCTGGGTGAGTCCAATGGGTGTGTAGGAGAAGAAACAGAAGGGTGAGATTCACATCTACGTGGATCTCAGAAAGCTCAATGATGCTTGCATCAATGATCCCTTTCCAACACCATTTATAGATGAAGTGCTCGAAAATGCGGTGGGATAGGAAGCCTACTCCTTCACGGATGAGTTCTTAGGATATCACCAGATCAAGATCATGCCAGAGGACAGGAGTAAAACAATGTTCTCTACTAAATGGGGTGCTTTCAGTACACAATGATGCCCTTCAGACTGAATAATGCGCCAGTAATATTTTCACAAATAGTAGTTGCGACATTCAAAGAATTTATCCACAAGTACTTAGAAGTCTATCTTGATGACTGGACTGTGTTTGGATTGGTCAAGAAGCACGTAGTGAGCTTACGGTTGATGTTAGATACTTTCCACCGACATCAAATTGCGTTAAACTTGAAGAAGTGTACTTTCCTTGTCCCATTCAGGAACGTGCTGGGCCATCTGGTCTATAAGCAACGCTTGATGGTGGACCTACCAAAGATTGCTGTCATACTCAATCTGCAAGCCCCGTGAAGTGTCAAGCAATTACATGCCACACTAGGACACACGGGCTACTATCGAAATTTCATCAAAAGTTATGCCCAAATCACGACTCCGATGGAACAATTGCTAAAGAAGGATGCTACTTATTGCTAGAATGAGGAATGTAACAAAAGTCTGGAGACCCTTAAGGAAAAGATGGCCTCAGCCCCTATTTTGGTCTTTCCGAAACAGGGCATTGAATTTCATGTGCAAGTCGATGCGTCATGTATCACAATGGGGGTGGTACTTACTCAACCAAGGGTGGAGGGAATCGACCACCCGATTGTGTTCGCAAGTCTCTAGTTGTCAAAAGCTGAGAAGAATTATTCCACTACTGAGTGCGAAGGATTAGTGATGGTATATGCGCTTCAAAAATTCCACCACTATTTGCTTGGAGGTCACTTTAAGATGTATACCGATCACTCGGTGTTAAAATACCTAGTGAATAAGCCTTGTTGGGGGAGCGTATCTGTAGATGGTTATTGTTGTTCCAAGAGTATGACTTTGAGGTCATTTTCAAATAGGGACATCTAAATGTAGGCCCAGATCACCTATCCTGAATTAAGACCAGTGAAGAACCGACAAATCTAGAGGCACTTCTGGATGCTCAACTATATGCAGTGCACATCGTGAATGGTCACTTTGAAGATATAATCCATTTCTTAACTACATGAACCACGCCACAGGGATAATCCATTCACCAGAAGAAGGAATTGGTGATACGCGCAACAGAATTCACTGTGATTGTAGGCCACCTCTGCAAAATGGGCAATGATGAGATAATGCACCAATATGTCCCATAGTTTGAACAAGGAAAGATCTTGTTGAAGCACATGGGGGGGTTGCTGGTGGACATTATGCGGGTCGCGCCACAGCTCAGAAGATCCTTTTTGCAGGATTATGGTGGCCTACTCTGCATCAAGATTCGAAAGCACACTGGCGAGCCTTCGATGTATGTCAACGGATGGGGAAACCATCACAGAGAGATGAAATGTCGCTCCAGCCACAGATGATGCTACAGCGCTTCGAGAAGTGGGAAATCAACTTTGTAGGGCCTATCAAGCCAAGAGGGAAAATGGATGCGTGTTATATCATCACCATGATAGATTATTTGACCCGATGGGCTAAGGCACAGTCAGTTAAGGATTTCACGACTGCAACAACTGTGAATTGTTTTATTGAGAACGTACTGACAAGGTTTAGATGTCCCAAAATTCTAATGAGCGATCAGGGAATGCATTTTTTGAATAAAAAAATCAGCGTGCTCACTGAAGAATTCCAGATATACCACCAACAGAGTATGCCATACCACCCGCAAGCGAATGGGACCATGGAAGCATTCAACAAAATCTTGGAGACTGCATTGACAAAGGTCTTTAATGTGCAACGAAATGACTAGGACTTGCACATCCTTGTTGTGGTATGGGCATATTGCATCACATGCAAGAAGTTGACGGGCTAGACACCTTTTCGGTCAGTCTATGGCCAAGAGGTTGTTATGCCTATGGAGTATATTATGCCTAGCCTGTGGATAATGGCAATCACTAGTATGACAGACCGAGGGGCATTGGAGGAAAGGCTCGCGTAGCTCAATGAATTGGAAGAGTAACGATTTTTGGCTAGATTCCATCAGCAAGTACAGAAACAATGCGAAAACGCGTGGCATGATTGTCATATCAAGGTGCATATTTTCAAGGAGAATGATCTAGTATTGATATACGACAGTAAATTTGAGAAATTCCTTGGCAAAATTTGAATGCATTGTTTGGGACCATATGTCATCAAGGAAGTTACTGACGTGGGTGCGACTCAGCTTGCCAAACTCAATGGGGACCCATTCCCGAGCTGAGTGAATGGCAGTCACCTGAAGCTCTATATGGGTGGGTTGGCCATCTGACTAATCGTTCGAGGGACAGTCTCACCGCTCCAGCTAGTTGAAAGAGAGTGCGGGATGGTAAAGCAGTCTAGGAAAAAGAGGCACGAGTACCAAGATACGCATCGATCTGGCTCATCATCAAGATCATGGTCGCGTGGTTAGAAGTACGCTGCTGTGTTGCTCCGAGAAAAGGTGACTATTTGTTTCACTATTCACGACAAGATGTTTGCATTATGGCAAAAAGGAGCAGGCAGTGGGCAATTAAGAAGAGGAGTATAAGCCAAACATGGCACAAGCTACCATAGACCTTCCAGGGAACAAGAGGGAATCATGGAATTTTAAACTTGAATTGCTTATAAATCACTGAGGGGCATCCACCGGTGAACTACACTTTTGCAAAGCATATGCTAAGTATTGATATGGAGTTGGTTACTATCTCTGCACAAGGAATAAGCCCGAGGGTGGCGATATGGCTGATATAGTAGTAGGATTATCTAAGTAGCATGGTGTTGACAGTCATGGGCGTTCCGCAACATACTGCCTGAATAGTAAGGGATGTACCAGAAAAGGGGAGACATGAAGCAGAATTGGTCCATATGCCATCACCCTGGCCATGGGCAGGTCAACAAACCAGACCGATTCAGCAAAAGAATGGAAAAACGAAGGCCACAAGAGGAACCAAAGTTACTAAGGCATGTCTGAAATACCTTCAAGAGTGGGATCTCAAGGACAACATCAACAATCTTGCAAAATTTCAACACAAGCTGCAGTAGATAGGGCAAAGAGCAGATATGAAGATTGGAAGTGGCTACGTTGGTACAAGGAGGTACCGTACGTGGCTCCCCCGCTCGAGCTGAAATCTAATGAGGGGGTGCTTTTTGTTAACTGAGTAGAGGAGAATGAGTAGCATTGGTCACAAGAAGTGGAAAAGAGACTGAAGTAGGAGCTGGACGAAGCATTGTACGACACAACGGAGTAGTAGTTAGATGATGAGCATCACTCAAAGGGAGGTGAACTATGAAGCCATGGCAATGCATCTCGCCACACCGATGGGTGACTTGGGACGAGTCATGATGATTGTGTTGGGGGACTATTGGGTAGCGGAGGTCCCGTGTAATAGTTTTGGGTCTGATAGCCTAGAAATTAGGATAAAAATATTATAAACCTCCGAAATATGTGGAGCGCGAAATGTAAAAGACTGAGTCAAAGTGGTTGTCTGCCTGAAAAATAATATAAAATAATAGGAAGTAAGTTGGTCAGCCGACCATAGATAGGTATAAATAGAGCATGGCTCTATGAGGAAAAGGCATTTTTTTTTGGGTATGATCTTGGATCTAAATTGTAATGGGTTGTTGAGGAAGGTAGTGAGAAGCATCTGTAAGTCCGAGTCGAGGGTTTGGGATAGTAGAGGCTCTGCAGCTGTGTGCGCAGAGGCATGGAAGCATCTACAATTGTGTGTGCAAACCCCTGCAAATGAGTGCGCAGGGTAGATCTAGATGTACTGGTGTTAAGTGGAAATAAAGATAAGCTCATTTTGAAATTTAGTTGTGATCTCTGAATTATCGCAAATCTGGTAATTTGTATGGTTAATAAAGCTATTTTGGTCTATACGCATTGATTATTGAATACTTGTGAATCAGGTTTTAGTCTTAATACGTGAACTGAATAAAGTGATAAATGTTTGCTTAAATATTACTTTAAACTAGATCTGAGTTGCAATACTTCATCCACTAGAGTAGATCAATAGACTGCGCGAGGTATGCAGGATCCACGTGAATATCGCACAGCGCAAAGCTACAGAACAGAGCGCGAACCCTCCAAACCACATCCAGACATCCCGAGGGTGCGAAAACCTGGTTCCAGCACCATCCCCTACTACCTCAGGTGAGACCTGAGTCTACGCTTTGTGGGCTATTGTTGAAAGGACTGGTAGATGCAGGATTTGCTAGGCTAAATAATTCTCCCAAACCTCGATCAGGCCCGTATAAGCCAACAAATCTGTATTCATCCAATCCATTAAGTTGAAGTAATCTCTCCTTTTGTGCATGGCTAATGTCTAGGTCCGTCTGAGCTACCATCATCAGGGTATTGAATTCAAACTCTATTGATAGTAAAGCCTTCTTCCCATAGACCAGTTCATAGGGTGTGAACCCAGTGGTGGTCTTCCATGTTATGTTGTAGGCCCAAGTGGCCTCAACTAGTATATCTACCTAGTCTTTTCTGCTGCTGCTCACTACCTTGGTTAGGATCCCTCCTAATGCTCTGTTAGTGACCTCCACTTTCCCATTGGCTTGTGGATGGTGAGGGTTGGAATTCCTGTGCTTGATCTTATGATGTGTGAGTAGGTCTTCAATTAGGTTGGAAGTGAATTGACTGCCTTGGTCTGTGACCAACTCTCTTGGATACTCGAACTTGTAAAATATGTTTTCCCTCAAAAACTCAGCTACTTTTTCCTCTATCACTGCTTTGATTACTTTTGTCTCAACCCACTTTGTTAGGTAGTTGGTGCACATAATGATGTACTACTTCTGCTTTGAAGGGGGGTTGATAGGCCCCACAAAGTCTATGCCCCACTTCTCAAATGGCTCAAAGGTAACTTGAGGTTGCATGGGAATTTCATCCTTTGGAGTGGGCTTTTCCATCCTCTGACACCAATCACATTAGCTCGTGTATCTCCTCACAACTGATGAAGAGTGGGCTAGTAGTAACCTGCTTGCAATATCTTGAAGGCGGTTCTTTTTGCTGCAAAATGATCTCCACAAGGCCCGTCATGATAGGTCAAGAGGATGTCAAAGACTTCCTCCTCCCTGACACATTTTCTCAAGATTTGATCTGGGGAAAGTTTGAAGAGATTTCCTCTAATCCAAGTGAAATGGGTGCTTTTCATTACTATCTTGCTCTTCTCTTTTAAGGATATATGTGGTGGGAACTGTGCTAAAACCAAGTACTTTGCTATATTAGTGAACCATGGAGAGAGTACTCATATAGCAAATAGGTGTTCATCTAGCATTTGATCATCCACCATTCCTTCTTCACCTGCAGGCAAATTTACTCTAGACAAAAAGTCAACAACAACATTCTCTTTACCAGGCCTATCAATAATGGTCAGATCAAACTACTGCAGTAAAAGCAACCATCTAATAATGTGAGAATGTACATTTGGTTTGATCATTAAATATCTAATTGCAACATGATCAATCCGCACAAAGTTTTGATAGCCGATGATGTAATGTCTGAATTTTTTTAAGGAATGCACAATAGCTAGGAGTTCCTTCTCGGTCACTGTATATTTTAACTCTACTTTTGACAAATTTTTGCTTATAAAGTATATTGCATAAGGTAAATTTTCATCAATTTGTCCTAAGGTGGCTCTTAATTCTTTGTTCGAGGCATCTATGTGAATGTGAAAGGGTAGGGCCCGGTTTGGGCCTCTGAGAATTGGGGCAGTCACTAACTCGATCTTCAAGGTATCTAGGGCTTCTTGGTAGCTTTTTGACAATACGAACTCAACATCTTTGCCTAGGAGGCCAAACAAAGGAGAAGCCAGCTTGTTGAAGTCTTTAATGAATCTCCTGTAATATCTAGCTAAGCCTAGGAAAATTCTGACATCTCTCACATTTTGAGGAGGTGGGACCCTTTAGATGATGGCAATTTCATTAGGGTCCACCTATAGTCCTTGTTGAGATATTGCATGACCTAGCACGGTGCCTTCAGTCATAAAAAATTCACATTTTTCCAAACTGAGGGACAAGTTCATCTCAATACACTTATCTAGAACTTTTCCTAGGTTAGATAAATCTTCCTGAAAGTTAGAACCATAAGGAGTAAAATCATCCATGTATATTTCTACTACATCATGAACTAGTTGAGAATATACTCAATACTGCTCTTTGGAAAGTGGCTGGAGCATTGCACAAATGAAAAGGAAGGACCCGATATGCAAAGGTTACCCAAGGACAAGTGAAAGTAGTCTTATCTTGGTCTTCCAGGCTGATTTGAATCTGATTGTATCCGCTAAACCCATCTAGGAAAGAGAAAAAAATTTTCCCTGCCAGACCATCTGACACTTGACCTATGAAAGGTAAAGGAAAATGTTCCTTTTTAGTGGCTTTGTTCAATTCCTAATAGTTGACACAGATCCTCCACTTACCATTTTACTTTGGCACTAGCAACAAAGGAGAGACCCATTCACTGTCAGGAATGGGATAGATGAACCCTGCATCAAGCAATTTCTGCAGTTCTTCCTTAACAATATCTTTAAGTGCTGGGTTCATCCTCCTTTGAGACTGCCTAACTATCTTGAAATCTTCCTTGATGTATATATGATGAGTACATGTTGAAGGGTGCACTCCCTTCATCTCCTTATAACTCCAAGCAAAGGCATCTAGATGTTTTCTCAGTATGCTGCATAGCTCCTTCTCCTGGGAAGTAGATAGGGATGGATTTATTTTCAATGTTCTTTCTGGGCTAAACTCTACATTTTTAACACAGAGAGGAGTGCGGTCGACCACACAGAGATCAGTTGAGGGGTTGTTTTCGGTTTCTCTTACTATGTCTTCTAATGGTGATACACTGGGAGGTGGATTCTGAATCAAATTTTCAATCATATCATCCTCATCTTGTGTTTTCCCCCCCAGAGAAATTTCTAATGTACAAAGTGGTGCAGAATAAACTTCATCCTCATCCTCCTCCTCCAACTATAGAGATAGATCATGTTCTAGTAAGGGTTAGGTAGGAGGATATCTGATTAACTACTTGGACATGTGCCCATTCTTTATGGTCATTTTTCCAGCTCGACAGCTAATGTAGGCATTGGCTGTAGCCAACCAGGGTCTTCCTAGAATGAGAGGATACCCAGTGAGCTTTGCCTTTGGTTGGAGAACTAAGAAATTAGCAGGGTACTCCAAAAAATCAATGGAGACCATCACATCTTCCACAATCCCCTCAGGGGTTATGGTGGAGCGGTCTGGTAGCTACAACACTATCATGGTCTTCCTCAAGGAGCCTTGGAGGTTAAGATTGAGCATTGTGTCCTTTTTTATCACATTAATGGTAGCTCCCGGATCAATCAAGGTATGTGGGAAGATTGTGCCATTGATGTGGGCATCAACTACTAGGCTTCTAGGGTCTATATATTCTGGACAGATTATCTGCCCCAAAATTAGGTTGGACAGTTGTCTTATGACATTGATGGTTGCGGCATCTCTCTTTCACCTTCTTGGATGCCTAAAGCACTTCTCTTTGATCAACCTATTGTAGATAGGCACATCTTTTATGGCTTGGAGAAGTGATATCTTCACACATAAATGTTTCAATTCTCCCAGTAGTTCAGTCTCTTCTAGGGTAGGCTAGATTGTCATGGATAGTCTCTTAGGAAAGGGTTGATTTGCTTTAGGTTCACCTTCCTCTTTATCTTCCTCAACCTCCCTAGGTGGAGGCTGGCTATCACGGAGAAATTTCTTGGATCACAAGTTAATTTCTTGAATCTCCACAACATAAGTTGGGCATGATGGTTCCCCACTAAACACTTGTTGAGCCTGTCTGTTGTCCAGGTTCGGATTTGGCTGGGCAGGCATTTAGGGTTTCCTTGGTGGAGCAGAAGGTAACAGTTGTGGTTGGGAAGGTGGTGGAGGCAAAAGAGTAGGAAGAGAGTTGTATTAGGGCCTCCACCTCTGATGAGTTGCATTCCACTAAGGTTGTGGCTGAGCATAGTGTTATCGGGAAAACTAGTGTCCATTCAGAGCTACTAGTCTGACTATGATGGGTAGCTATCTTAGAAACAATCAAACCAAAGTTACTTGTGTTTCCTTTTATGAGAGATAGATGATAGAGAAGCATAGAGTACCAAACTCAGTCTTTCACTTGTCTCCTTGCTTGTTTCCTCCCTCCTTTGACAGAGCTTGGCCACTCTTTCCTCACTTGTCCTGCTTCAAAGAACACCTATAGAGTCAAAGTAGCATAATACCATTGTTACACTAAAATTTGTCACCATGACTATCTGCAGTTAGTATGGCTCCATCAACAGTCATACTATCCTCCTTGGCAAGCCTCATACCTCTGCTCTCCATGTCAAACTTCAAAAAAGAGAGAAAGTCATTAAAAGCATGTTTATCTCTGGGTATGCAGTTTCTCTCTACCTTACCTGCGTGTACGCATCCCAAGTTCACAATACCTGCATACCTGTATGCTCTGTATGTAAAGGGGTGGGTGCGTACTCTTGTAAAGGTCAAAAGGC